>JBAMBO010003214.1:0-66902 GCA_037044535.1 Lordiphosa magnipectinata | reverse complement strand
AAGCAAAGGATTGCATAAAGAAATACAACACTCTTTGAGCACACAACTAGGAACATTGTCAAGACCAGGGGAGTATGAAGATTTTAGTGGTTCCAAATATGAAAGTAGGATGCTTTCAGAAATTAAGAGAGCACATATAGAGTTAGAAGAAGGAATGTTATAAGGATAAGAAATGTTGGAAAAGCCGGTAGAGGAATAAGTTGATTGGAAGAAGTCCCTGAATAGGTCAACGGAATCACTGTTATCCTTTTGGTCACCCAGACTCCCCAACTTGTGTATCTATGATAAGTTAGGGGTGGAAAATTCGACTTATATATCTACTAGTCGGTACCCGGAGTGAGTCGCTAGCGCCCCCTTTAGTATTTTAAACACAAAACGAAGATGTGAAATCGGCATGATAATCTAAACTCATTAAACAACTTAGCGAATTTCGCAAATTGCTGGACCCTTCGATCTTTTCTTACCACCTATACACGTGTTCATGATAATCTAAACTAATAATGTAAACATTGTATTCATCATTGTACATATTAATTAAAAGAATATCCATTAGTAATCATTGCAATCATCATTGTACCAATTTTTTATAGGAGTACCCACTATAAATACATTTAAATAGTTGTAAGAATACTCTTAGGCTTTTGGTATTATGAAAATAGTGAACTTTGGTCACACTGGATGGATGATGCGAGCATAGCAGTAGGCGTTAGTGGCTTGTGTAATAGTATAGGCTGACACTATATAAAATTGAGAAAATTTCTAGTTTTTTTTTTAAACATTTGACCTACACCTCATATTTACCTTTCTTCAATGGCCAACTATTAAATCTTCAACATAATCTAGACCAGCGGTGGGCATGAAATTTGAGCAATATTTTTGTACTGATTGACCTTCACATCCTATTTATCCGTCTACAATTGGCATCAAATCTTCTTAATAATATATACTCGTAGGAAAAATTTGGACGGAGACGAATCCAACAATTCAGAGATCATTAAAATCGATCCAGCCATTTTGAGTTATAAATGGTGTAACTAACGCTACTTTGATTTATTAAGATAGGGGCGGCAAATTCGTTCTCACTTCTACGAAGAATATATGAAGTATTAATCCATAGATTTTCCTCACCAAATCGTCAGAGTGCAGAAAAATAGCAGGGGAGAAGTAAGCAAACTTGCTCGCCATGTCCATCAACTGCCAAAACCTATCTTGAAATTCTTCAATGATTTTGTTCATCGACTCGAAAAGCTCGAACGCATTAGTGCGTTTTCGTAGGACAAAAGTTAACCTTTTTTATTGCCACCGATAAAAATATGATTTTTATACCCTTGCAAAGGGTATTATAATTTTGCCCAGAAGTTTGCAACGCATAGAAATATTCATTTCCGACCCTATAAACCATATATATTCTTGATCAGGGCGACGAGCTGAGTCGATTGAGCTTTGTCCGTCTGTCTGTCTGTCCGTCTGTTTCTACGCAAACTAGTCTCTCAGTTTTAAAGCTATCGAGCTGAAATTTTGCACAGAGTCTTCTTTTTAATGCACGCTGCTAATATGTCGGAACCAACCGGATCGGATGACTATATCTTATAGCTGTCATAGGAACCATCGGTCAAAAAACGGGTCTTAGTGAGAAAAACTTTTTTGTTTTCAATGTTAGCGGCCTTAAACTCGGCCATTATTAATATTATATGCTTTCAAACAGATTTGCAAATTTTGGTCAAGAGTGGATGAACATATCTTATAGCTGTCATAGGAACCATCGGTCGGAAAATGGGTCTTAGTAAGAAAAACTTTTTTGTTTTCAATGCTAGCGTCATAAAACTCAGTCATAATTAATATTATATGCTTTCAAACAGATTGACAAACTTTGGTCAAAATCGGATGACTATATCTTAATGCTGCCATAGGACCGATCGGTCGGAAAATAGGTCTTAGGGGAAATGACTTTTTTGTTTTCAAGTAAATCGTTCTTAAGGTCGTTGATTCTTAATATTACACTCTTTCAAACTAATTTGAAAAAGTTGATCGACATCGGGTGACTATATCCTATGGTTGCCCATAGGACCGACCGGTCGGAAAATGAGTCTTAGTGAGAAAAACTTTTCTGTTTTAAATTTTATCGTTCTTGATATGTTTTCAAAAAGATTCCCGAAATTTGGTCAAAATCAGATGTTTATCAGTCGGAAAATGGGCTTTAGTCAGAAAATTTTTTGATTTTTATGCAAGCGTTCTTAAACTGAGACATTTCAAAAACAGCATTTGCAAGGGTATAAAAACTTCGGCACAGACGAAGTTAGCTTGGCCTTCTCGTTCTAATCAGTTTCGACTCATTTTCGAGTCGTATTTCCAATCTTTTTTGAGTCACATTTTCAATAATTTGCGAATCTTTTTCGAGTATTTTAATATTTTATGTATAACTTTACTTTATGTTACTTAACTTTACTTTTTTTCATAAAGTAAAAATTCATTTCAGACCTATGATTCTAAATTATCAAAATTTTTATAAAAAGAATTTAAGAAGAGCAAGCTATCAACGGAACCTGGCCCTAGCCTATTTCGTTTTTCAGTTATAACGTTTCCAGCCAAAGAAAACGATCGTTCAGCAGCTGCACTGCTGGCGGGAATTGAATGTACTTGCAACTCTAGTTTGGTTAAAAATGGGTATTTTTGGTTAATCAAGTAAAAACGTTCATCCATGTGAACTTTTTCATTGCAATATTTTTCAATTCCGTCTTCCGGCGTCTCTATGGTAGACAAGGAATTATGCTTAATCAAATGTGGGAAAAAGAAAGTGTCGTTGGTCCTACTCGCAGGTAAGACTTGGTAACTAGCATCCAAGTTAGTATCTGAATCAAAGGAAAACTGCTTTGTCGATGAATCCGATAAAGGTGTTGTTGGGTGTGAAAATTGTCATTCTCTTAATATCCGAGAAATGCAAAATAATTTTATGTCTGCTAAATCATTTGGCTGTGCATTTAAAGCAGGGGGGGGTATAAAAAATATGCAACTTTATGCCATATATCTAAGTTGGCGACGCATATTTCATCAATATTTTTAATAATTGTCTTTTTTAAAACGGATATAGCAGGTATTTCATCATCGGTCGGCTGACATAAATTTTTGATTGTTAATATTGACGGCAATACATAGCATAGCGAAGGAGAGCTGCATTTTTTTAAAAATAATTTCAAAGCTTTCACACATTTCCACAACTGATTTAACTATGTTTATATTAATATGTAACAATCGAAGACTTTGTTCATTCTGCGTTAAAATGGTATTAATTTCTCCCCAATTGTCAATTATGGATTTCAGCATAACATAGTGCGAGTTCCAACGTGTTGGGCACTGGCTTTTTAACGAAGTGGTCAAGAGATGCTGCAAATTTGATTTTTTAAAGTATTTCACAACTTTCTTGCACGATTCCAACACTTCTGCGAGCTCTGTGGTGGCAGAAAACGACTTATCCAAAACATTGCTAAACAAATGGCTGCTACAGTTCAGTCTAGTATTATTTTCTAAGGATTTTAACATATTGGATCCCCTATCTGTTATAAACTTAATTTTTTCAATATTTGAAATATCAAATTCGTCGAATAAACTTTTTAGTTTTTTTAAGATGTTGTTGCCGGTTGCCCTATCAAAGTCCATTGACATCATTTCCAAAACTAGGTCAAAGAATTTAAAATCCTTTTGTTAGTGGAATGTTACTTCTAAAAAGTTGCGCTTCACGTAGTTGTCCGTCCACATGTCAATTGTAGCTCCACCGCTGCGAACAATCGTATTAATTTCAGCCTTTAATTCCTCCTTCTCATTTCGTGACTTTCCGGGAAATGGATATTGGATCCGGTAGCATGTCTTCCACATCGACGTGCTCGCCATAAGTTGCTCCGATCTTAATAAAAAACTTTACTAGTTTTATAAATCCAAAGCCGCGCACTGCTGAGAATGGCCGAGAGTCTTCTGTAACCCAATTTGCGCATTTTTCAATGGCCTCAGTTTTGTCCAGCGGTGTAACAGTTTTCACACTTTGCGATTTCTTATTATCTCTGCAGCAGCTGTGCCTATTCAAATTTGATGTTTGGTTTGCGTTGAATTTTAACACATTACGGCATGTGCGACAGAAAACAAATTCTTTTAATGTAGTGCTGTCCGGTTTTACTATTTCGGTAAGGATGTTCCAGATAAAGCTTCTTCCCTTGCGCTGGCCTGATAAAGTATAATTGCCATTTGCTATGTTGTCAGCAATACTTTTCGTCGATTCGCCCTCCATAATTATGATAGTTACGCCAACAAATATCAACAGCAAACTGACGAAATAACCAGTTTTAACTAGCTCGAGTTCGAGCTAGATTGTGATCGAACTGAATGCCAGCAGCATTCGCGATCATTCTTTGTTCGCTCACACAAAATGTTCGATCAAACCCGATCATCATGTACGCAACAAGCGAGAGTGATTCGAACTGATTGCCCGCTTCGAGCACGCTCACTAACGATCATATGATTTTTGTTGAAGCAAAGTTTTGCGTCATAAAAAATCTGAGTCAATGATCAGGTATGATCGAAAAAATGATGATCGTTGCAGTTCTCTGATGCGAGCACGAGAGAATGACGATGTAGATTGCTATCTATATAGTGGCTGGTTACAAGAAAGTAACTTTTTCTATTGCAACTCCAGATAGTAGTACATATAAAATAAAAATTTTGAAAAATACCTTCGATATTTTTCTTATACAGCCGTGCTCCCATTTTCACTTGTGTAATGTAAGATTTTGGAAAAATTTGTCTAAAAATCGAAAAATGTTTACGAAAGTAAAAATGTGACCTCGGCTTATAGTCCGCCTTCCTGTTATCTAGCATAGATCGTTTAGTTTTTGAACAGAGAATGTTTACCGGACGTCCAGTCAAAGAAACAAACAGGTCCCTGATACTTTTCTTTTCAATATGGCAGAGCGCGGCAACATCTCGGCTATAATGTAATCGGAGCGAAAAAATCACGTACGAAAAGTATCTAGTACCTTACCTATTGACAAGGTAAATGAAAATTAAGACCTAGGTAAGGTAAAAGGTACTCGAATTTGAAAATAACGAGGCAAGGTAAAAGGTACACAAAATATGTATCTAGGTATGTACCTAGGTATTTGTACCTATAGGTACTTCCTAACACTGGGTGTAACTAACGCGACTTTGATTTGATTTTGATTAAATATGAAGTATTTATCCATAGATTTTCATCACCAATTCGTCCGAGTCCAGAAAAATAGCAGGGGAGAAGTAAGCAAACTTGCTCGCCATGTCGCGAGGACTAAAAAGATATTGACCAGAACTATACTGTTCTAGCAACGAACCTTTTCAACAAATTACATTTGACATTATTATTGTTTTAAAAAATTAATTTGAATCGCATGTGTTCTACAAATCTTCTACACATGGAATACATCGAAACTATTCTTTTATGTTCAAGCGAACCGAGGTTCGAATCAAAATGGACAACGGGTTCAAATCCCTGGACGGAACCTTCTGCAAAATTTTAGAGGTTTGCAGCCTTGGTTGAAACAGCTGATGAAACAGTTGATCCAACTGCGAAGAATGAACGTCCATACCTGGTTTCCACTGTACCCTTTCGGCACTCTTTTTACGCTAACTGCACGAAAACAGACGACAAATGCATTGCGTCTTGGTTTATTGTCGATTTCGTTATTCTTTATTCACATCGATCGAGCAGCAGGATGATGATGATGATGATGATGCTATAAACGAAATGTCGTCGTTGTAGTTTTTATGTTGCGCTCGGATACGCTTCGTTCGACCGCCTTTTCTGTAGCAATTTTTACTACAAGTTTTTTTGTTTTGTTGTTTTTGTATTGGAATGTCTAGAATTTGTGTAAATTAATTTATGGCTTTTCGGCGAGGTATTTTCAATTTGATTTAAAATACATTTTAGCTTCATTTTTTGATGTGCTGCTGTTTTTCTGTCTGGGTGCGTTGCATCTTATGAATAATTGTGTGTTCGTCTGTTGCTGATAAGCGGCAGAGACATTCGTTTACGGCCGTTTGCATTGTGATTTGGGTTTTGGCCCAAACCTCAAGGCACTGCTGCTGCTGCTGCTGCTGATGCTGCTCCTGCTGTTGCTCATAATACATACAAAGTTGTTGGCCCCAACATGCCACGAAGTGAAAAGTGAATTCTCTATTCTAGTCTCTCTGACAGGGACAAGCCTCTAGGCTGGCAGATGCTTTTTTGTTTTTTTTGCATATTTCATAACTCCCGCAGGTGGCTCTTTTGCTAAAACAGGGAGTGAGAGAGGTTGAGTTGGAGACAACAGGCAACAATCCAAAAATGCCCCTAACAACCATGTTGTTGACGATGCCCTCCCATGTGCCCCTTTGTGTATGCTACAAAAATGCTCATACCTGTGCGACATCCCCCACCAATGGAGAAGAATGTATGAATAAGACGGAGAGAGAGAGAGAGAGAGAGAGTAGGGATAAGGGGGGAATTATAGGAGGCGGTGTTTGTTTCTCGTAAGAAAATGATACAATTAAATGAATTTTTAAGTAATGAATTTGAATAGAAGTTAATTGATATAAATAACATTTATTTTTGTAGACAGATTTGTCAATTCCCTTGAAGTAGCCAACTTTACTCCTTCTTTGTAGACCAATCTTTTACATTTGATACTTTTTTCGTTATTCCAAAGCTTGAGTCCCAATAAGTCCCTTGTTTCGACTGTTTCTTTTTCTTCTTTTTTATTGGCCCGATGTTGCATCACAACCGCTTGATGGTCTTGGCCTCTGCAATGAATGCACTCCACTCACTTCTGCATTGTGCGAGCTGGCACCAGTTGTTCACACCAAGGTTGGAAATGTCTTTCCGCACTTGATAATCCCATCTTAGTGGTTGGCGACCCCTCCTGCCTTGTCCTCCAAAGTCAGCCGCCTTCGCATTGTACGTCTTTTTTACTGGAGCTTCTTCATCCATAGTGGTCGGGCGTGGCGTATCAGTTGTATGTGTGGCTGCTGGTGCGGGAGGTTGTGGGTTCGATCCCGCCTCGGACCATCTAATAGAAAAGTTTTTTCTTTCTTTAGAAAATAGCTTTTACACACCCGATCACCTTCACCAGCTACTGGCGCCAGCTGTGAAGTAACTAGCCATGAAAAAGCAAATTCTCTAACTATTTGCCATTCGGATTCGGCGTTAAACTGTAGGTCCCTTTCCTTGTGCGAAAAATTATAAGCACACACGCCAAGAGATTGAGAGAAGCTTGGCCCTGGCCCTCCTGGAGGTGCTGTTTGAGCCAATTTTACTTTACTTCTTCATCCATCCGGATTACATGTCCTAACCAGCGCAGCTGCTGTTGCTTTATGCGCTTGACTAGACTGATGTCCTTATAGAGCTCATACAGTTCGTGATTCATTCGAATGCGGTATCCATCGCCAACTTTTGAAGGTCCATATATCCTCCGAAGGATTTTTCGCTCGAAAACGCCAATCGCCTCCTCATCCGCTGCTGTCATTGTCCATGCTTCTGCGCCGTACTGCAGGACTGGGATGATGAGCGACTTGTATAGCGCTATTTTTGTTCTTCGAGAAAAGGCTCTGCTCTTGAACTCCCTACTGAGCCCGTAGTAGCATCGGCTTCCAAAAGTCATTCTTCTTCGGATCTCCAGGCTGATGTTTTTGTCGCCGGTAATCATCGTCCCGAGGTAGACAAAATCCTCTACAGCTTCAAAGTTGTACTCCCCCATAGTAACAAATTGTCCAAGACGCGTAGACTTCTTGTCCGTGGATACTAGGTAATTCGTGTTGTTCTCGTTTACCGCTAAGCCCATCAGTTTAGACTGCTTCTCAATCTCTGAAAACGCCCTGCTTACCGCCCGTTCGATTTTGCCGATAATGTCAATATCATCGGCGTATGCGAGAAGCATTAGATCTTTATAGAGAAATGAGCCCGATCTGTTGGCGCAGTATATACTCCATCAGCAGATTGAAGAAGTCACACGATAGGGTATCACCCTGCCTAAAAACTCTCTTGGTATCAAATGGTTCGGAGAGGTTCTTTCCTATTTTGACGGAGCTTCGGGTGCTTCTCAACGTCATCATGCAAAGTCGAACGTACTTTGCTGGTATACCAAAGGTAGACAGGGCGTCAAAGAACCTTGACCTTATCGGTGTGTCAACAAAAAGATGGTTGGTTTTGATATTTCTCTCATAGGTCTTCTCCAGGGTTTGTCGTAATGTGAATATCTGGTCTGTGGTGGATTTACCAGGTCTGAAACCACACTGATAAGGTCCAATCGGTGTGCTTATAAGCGGTTTTCGACGTTTACAAATAATACACGACAGAACCTTATATGCAATGAGAAGGAGTCTGATCCCACGGTAGTTGGCGCAAACTGCAGGGTCTCCTTTATTAAAAGTGGGGAAATTACACTTGGACTCCAATCTTCGGGCATGCTCTCGTCGGACCATATTCTGCAGAGGAGTTGGTGCATGCACCTTACCAACTTCTCGCCTCCAGCCTTAAACAGTTCAGCTGGCAGGTCATCTGCTCCTGCTGATTTGTTGTTCTTAAGCCTTTTTATGGCTACACAGACTTCGTGATGGTCCGGTGGGTCTATCTCTATGTTGTCGATTGGTGACGTCGCTTTTTCTCCAGAGGCGGTATTGTGTTCGTTGTCGCCTCCCAGCAGGTTGGCGAAATAGCTTCTCCATTTGTCTAGCGCCACTTGCGGATCTGTGACCAGATTTCCATTTTCGTCCTTGCATTGTGTGACTCCGGGTTTGAAACCTTCGGTAAGTCGTCTAATCTTTCGATACAATTTTGGAGTCTCACCCATGCCGAATAGCATCTCGACTTCCTCACGCATGCGCCTCTCTCGCTCATTCTTTTTCCTTCTGAAAAGGCGCTTCTCCTCTCTCCTTTTCTTCCGGTATTGCTCTTTAACAGCCCGCGATGCTCCCGACTGCAGAGTTCTCCTGTAGGCAGCGTCTTTCTCTGCAGTAGCGTCGCGGCATTCCTCATCATACCAAGTCTGCTTTCGTGGGTGCTCGGCGTATCCGAGTATCTCCTTGGCAGCCGTACTCATGGAGTGTGATATGTGATTCCACTGTTCGCATACACCAGAAGGGAATGGTGAGATTTCCCTGAACAGTTGGGTGAGTTTAGCTGTGTATTCTTCAGAGGTCCGTTGTGATTACAGCTTATCGACATTTAGCTTTTGACGCGTACTAGTACGTGAGGCATGTGCCACACTGAGCTGCGTGCGTACTTTGACTGCAACAAGGTGGTGATCCGAGTCTATGTTGGCACCTCGAATCGCACGCAAATCTAAAACATTCGATGAGTGCCTTCCGTCGATCACAACATGATCAATCTGATTGACTCGTCCGGTGCGCTCGACCGAAAACATTGCTGCAGTTGCTGAAAACATTGCTGCGCCATCGATCTCAACAATTGGACATTTCGCGCACTTCTTTGATGCGAATTTTGCATAAAGACCTTGCCTTGAAGCCATACAAAGTCCAATTGGTGCAACAGCTAAAGCCAATTGACCATCCGAATCGTCTACAGTTCGCAAATTGGACGGAAGATCGTTTGGCCGAAGATGGTGAATTTTATCGAAAAATCATCTTCTCAGATGATGCACATTTCCACCTCGGTGGTTATGTTAATAAACAAAATTGTCGCATCTGGGGCACAGAAAATTCGCATATCGTCGTCAAGAAGCCAATGCACCCAACACGTGTCACTGTTTGGTGCAGATTTTGGTCTCGAGGCATCATTGATCCATTTTTCTTTGAAAGTGAAAAAGGAGCCACCGTGACCGTGAATGGTGAATGTAAAGTGATTGGTTTTTCGAGGAAATTGAATCGGAAGACTTGGACGATATTTAGTTTGAACAAGACGGCGCCACAATCGATCTTTTGCGCCCTATCTTCGAAAATCGAATAATCAGCAAATATGGAGATGTGAAATGGCCGCCAAGAAGCTTAGATCTGACACCGTTAGACTATTATCTTTGGGAAGCGGTCAAGGACAAATGATATGCAAACAATCCTGAAACAATTGATGAGCTGAAGAACGAGATTCGAGTTGCTATTGCTGATATACGTGCCGAAACAATTGGAAAATGTTCTCAAAAATTGGGTGGATCGAATGGTGGGTTACTGCCAAGTCATTTTCATAAATAAATGACATGAACCAACCTTTCCAATAAATGTTCAACCTTTGAACTTTTCTTTTTTTAACAAAACTAAATTCCAATTCTTAAATGGATCACCCTGTAGAAGAAATTCCATTCTGCAAATGAGCAAGTCATAGTTGGAGCGAAGCTTCCACGATGATCGCAAGCTGTGTGCTGTTCCATGTGCCTTTCTCTTCATGAGCGTCGTTTAAGTGTAGACTGTAGATGTGGTCACCGTGTGTGTGTGTTTGAATTTCGTCACAAATTGTAATTCATTTGGTTACTTGGAATTAATATTGTTTATTAACTTAGACGGGGTCACCACTTTAGCTACTTCGTTTAATAGGTGCAACTAACTTTATTGATTATAACTTGAGGGGGGATTCTCCATGTCGAGACTGTTTTTTGGAACTTTTAAAAAAAAAATCGCAAAAAAACTCAGAGTTTTTCCAATTCTGTTTTGTTTTTATTGTGTTACAAACAGATTAAAGTAAACAAAAAAATTTTTCTGCTTCGATATGAGGGCTGTTCAAAAAGTTCTCGGGCGTCAAAGTAGGGGTCAAAAAAAAAATGTATAGTGCTGGCGGCCACGCTTTCTCGTCTCCAGGTTGTCTGAAATGAAAAGTAAAAACGGAGTTATAATCAGTATAGATGGCATTCTGGTCTGACCATCGAAAAAAATTTTGTGATTTTTTTTTGACAAAATGGCGGCCATTGAAAAATGAAAATTCGATATTGGAGTAATATTTTTGCAAAAAAAAAAAAAAAAAATCAAAAATGTAAAAATGCTTTTCGAGAATAGTGACAATTCTGCTTCGATTCCATTTTGTTTCATCAAAAAAAATTCACTTGGAGAATCCCCCCCTTAAATGCTAACAGTTATTGTTTGATTGTACAGCGCGATGCTGTTGGCAAAGTCCGAGGCCAAAGACTGAGTCGCTGAGGCGTTAGGGCTAGAGATGGACAACAACGTTATCGCGCGACTACGATGATTAGTGTGTCCAGAGCTGCCTCATCATCAAAGTAATGGCGCGCCATCTGTTCCTCCATTTTTTGTTCCAATTTTTAGAACCAAAAAGTCTCCGGTGATGGGTAAGACATTCCCTTTAACCTTTACGCTTTCTAAAGAATGTATCCGTTTGAAAGGCAACTGTTTACAGGACATCTTGTAGTCTGTTCTTGGTTTTTTTTAATGTGACAGTTAAGTCTGCTTGTCGTCTGTCTTGTTGGTAATGCTTAGCATTGCATTTTTTTGTTTCTGCTCTTTGAAGGAGGCAACCACACTTGGCGCGACTCTCAGAATTGCATTGCTCAAACTTTTCTCCATGTGTCAGCGTTAGTTGAAACAAACAAGCTGAAGGAATGGAGGGGGGGAAAAAGACTGCCTGCTCCTTGTCTCTCTTGTGTCTCTGGGTCAAGCAGAGGCAGGCAGTCAGGCAGGCAGGCAGTCATGTGTCCTTGTTGTTGTTAACACCTTTCATGGTCGTCACGACACGGTGAATTAATTAAAGGATCCCCCCGGGGGGGGGGGGCAATGTCATAAAACATTTAACATTTTAATTGCGCCATTAAAGCGAGCGAAAAGTGTGAGAAAGAGTTGCACAATTAGATTAGATTGGAGGAGTAGTTGAGGCCATTAACAGCGATTTGTGGTATTAGCAGGGTTATTGCGTGTCTGTGTGTGTGTCTTAACTGGGCCAAGCCACACCCACTCGAGACGCGGGGCCCACCTTTAACTGCAGTCAGATTGCAGGAAATGACAGACGCAGGCAGGCAGGCAGAGGCAGGCAGGCAGCAAGCATCCTCGCTTGGCCTCGAAATGCGTCGCTGCGCTTTTAAGCTCACACGTGCGACCGACCAGCTCAAGCTCTCTCTCTCTCACACTCTCGGAGAGTAATCTCCCTTAATGTTTGACCCAAATAAGATGTCGTAATTGCAACAAGGCGCGACATTCACGACAACTATGCAATTACATTACCAGCGCAAAAAAAAGAGAGAGAAGGAGAGAGAGAGAGAGCGCCAAGCAACAGTCAGCGCTCTCTGCTCTCTCTTAAAGTAAACAAAAAAGAAAAGCTGACAACTTCAAGTGGCGTCTGCGTCCCCCCCCCCCCCCCCCATCCTTTAGCTGTTTCAATTCCAAACATTTCACATTTTGGCATTTGCATAAATTATTTATTACGACGCATTTTCAGGGGGAAGGGAATGAAAAAAGCTTAATTAATGCAAATTTGTTTTCAAAATTTTGGGGAATAACCAAGTTTGATTGATTTCAAGGACGGAGGACCTTTGCCCATTTGTTGTGGCATACTTTGCGGCGTGGCCGAAATCTAGGACAACACGCTCCAAATTGTTTCTAGGTTAGCCTTAACCACCCTTCTTCCTCCCCCACCCCCTGCTGGTTAAGCATTTAAGTTTTCATTTGTATTTTTATTGCCTTTCAAAATGGTTCGCATTTCCCTTTTGGAATCAAAATGCAATTTCAAGCTTCATAATTGACAGATATATGCAATGGGAATCGGAATCGGAAGAGGGAGTTTCATTTTGATGGCAATTTTGATGCACTTTTAATTGAATTGGGAAAACATTTACGTTTTTCCTTTTTTCCTTTTACACTGCAATGCGAAATATAACAAGCTTGATTGGGCGCACTCTATCTATATCCACAAGTTTATCAAATTAACAAGAGATGACTTTTCATTGGGAATGCTTTTTGACACAAGCATAATATCACAGGCTGGTTTAGACCCTCAGCTGATATGGTTACATTTGCATTTATGAGTGTATATTTATGTATTGCATACCTTTGGGCAGTAGAAAATTATGTCATTTCGAAATCATGAATTTAAAATGGTATATCTTTGCTTTAAAAAATCGTACAATTGTTTGGGATAAGTTTTTTTTAAACTACGAAATATTACTATACGTTGATTTTATAAAAGGGTTGATCGTATATGTGGAGGTTCCCCATAAAAGCGCTCCTCAAAAGGGTCAAAATGGTAAATTTAACGAACTTTAAGCACAAATTACCAAACATCCATACGTGATGGATAAATTCAAAAAACAGATTTGTGTTAACCACAATAAAAACATCTAGAATCACCATCTCACATTCACGAAACAGATCAAGTTTATTTTCAATTTTTGCCACGCCCCCTCCCGCCCCCGAAATTTGGAAAAAACATCATATCTCCCACAGTTTTGCAGATAGATTGTTCGTATCTTCTAGAGATATCTAGTAATCAAAATTATTTATCGATTTGCTGATAAAGATCGGATGAACGATACACCCTTTATGATCAAAACGAGAAGGCCAAGCTAACTTCGCTTGTGCCGAAGTTTTTATACCCTTGCAAATGCTGGTTTTGAAATGTCGGAGTTTAAGAACGCTTACATAAAAATCAAAAATTTTTCTAACTAAAACCCATTTTCCGACAGATAAACTTCTGATTTCGACCACATTTCGCGAATCTTTTTGAAAACATATCAAATTAACAATCGCCGAGTTTAAGAAAGATTAAATTGAAAACAAAAAAGTTTTTCTCACTAAGACTCATTTTCCGACCGATCGTTCCTATTTCAGCCTTTAGATATAGTCATCCGATTTCGACCAAATTTGGCGAATATATTTGAAAGCATATAGAATTAGTAGTCAGTGAGTTTAAGGACGCTAACATAAAAAACAAAAAGAATTTCTTACCAAGAACTATTTTCGACCAATCGGTCCTATGGCAACCATAAGATATAGTCACCCGATGTCGATCAACTTTTTCAAATTAGTTTGAAAGCGTTTAATATTAATAATCACCGACCTTAAAAACGATTTACTTAAAAACAAAAAAGTTTTTTTTCACTAAGACTCATTTTCCGACCGATCGGTCCTATGGCAGCTATAAGATATAGTCATCCGATCCGGTCCGTTCCGACATATTAGCAGCGTGCAGTAAAAAGAAGACTCTGTGCAAAATTTCAGCTCGATAGCTTTAAAACTGAGAGACTAGTTTGCGTAGAAACAGACGGACAGACAGACGGACAGACAGACGGAGAAAGCTCAATCGACTCAGCTCGTCGCCCTAATCAAGAATATATATAGTTTATGGGGTCGGAAATGAATATTTCTATGCGTTGCAAACTTCCTGGCAAAATTATAATACCCTTTGCAAGGCTATAAAAAATAGGTAGAAAAGATACATAATTTAATTAAAAGAAAAAGTTACAAATATTCATTTATAATAGCGGTTCTATATTTTAGCGCCTGTTGTAGAAAGGAGGATAATGTTATCCAGTTTAGCCAATTTATGACGTCTGCTTCTGAAAGGAAACGGCTTCCCAAATGGGCGCTTCTTATCTCAGCTAAAATTAGGCATATCCCAAGCAGATGCATGACGTCTTCACTTGCGTGCAAACTACAGAGGCTACAATCTGTGTTAACAGAGCTCCAGTGCGGCCTGTAGTTGAGACTAAGCATCTCACAGCGTGCCCGACATATAAGTAAGATTGCTAGACATCGGATTTTACATATTTACATATTTTGAACCGCATGTCCGATTTAAGTTCTGATTGCACACATCTTATTTTTATTGAAACACGATCCAAGTCCGCTAAAAACCATTTTGCATAAATTGCAAATTTGCATAAAAATGTAATATGAAATGACATATTTCAGATACATTATAATCCTAATAGGCCAGGGTTAATGTGTTCTTTTTGTGATTCTGTGCTAACCATTTTCTGATTTTTTTTGCAAATCCACTTTGAAAATCAACTTTATCAATTCAACTTTTAATCAATTAAAATGCCGAAAATAAGCGATAAAAAAACATGTTTGATTCAAAAATGGCCTAAAGAATTGGAATCAAACTGTTTTGAAATACAGGAAGACAACGTTGTCTGCAACTGGTATCTATTGTCTCCATACATAAATGAAACCAACAACACTCTCAAATGTTCTCACGAAATTTCTGTTATTGTTGTTTCTGCATGGGTTTTTTGTTCTACACGCATACCTTATTTGAGTGAATGTGTGTCGTTTACTCTCTCTCACGCTCTAAACAAAAGCGCCTAGTTAAAAATGTTGTCTGAGCGCCATACCTGAGATAGTTGTATGATGGGTGTGACTGTGCATGCTGCAGGTGGGTTGTGTGTTTGCGGGTGTGTGGAGTGGGATGGAGAAGGGGTGGGGCGGGAAAGAGGGGGAATGGGGAGGTGAAGAGGGTGTGAAGAGGGGCTGAAGAGTGGACGAAGAGAGTGAAGAGGGGGGAACAGAGGGCTTAGAGTGAGGAACAGTGGAAGAGGGGGGGAAGAGTGGAGGGTGCGTGGGAAGAGGGGGTGGGGAAAAAGAGGGAAAAACAAATTTGAATTGAATATTAATTGAAGAATGGCTGCCATGAGGTCAAATTGCCTCAACAAGGTGTGGAAGTTTTATAAAAAAATGTTGTTACTAGAAATGGGCGCGGGATGGAAATATCCCTAGACCCAAAGTTCACAATGTAATTGTGCGGGAGAGGTATATTTTCAGCATCCACATGGCAGGAAGGGATTAATATATAATTCTGGAGTTTCCGAGCGCCTATAAAATTGGCTGCGCTTTCGTAAAATTTGACAAATTTCGCGGTTTTGGGTTTAAGCCTCTAAAATACGCGTCTTCAATTGCCATCTTTCCAACCTTCATAATTATCTAAGGTCGTTTGAAAATTTTGCAAAATTCGCGATTTCCTTGACCATTTGGTCTACTCCTCCCTATTTACCCGCCGGTTTACCCCTTTATGAAAATCTAAATTCAAATGAGAATTTTTGAAATTTGGCGAATTTTTTGACCATTTGTTTCACATCTCTTTAATTTACCTGTGTACTCTATCCGTCCATAAAATCTTCATAAAAATCTGAAATTAATGAACAATTTAGAAATTTCCCAATATTTTGGAACTTTGAAGGTACACCTTTCATTTGCTCGGTCTACAAATTCCATTTAACCGTCTATATATACCATCTATATATTCTTTATAATAATCTAAGCTCAAGAAAAAGAATTTTTGCAAATTTCTCAATTTTTATACATTTTTTATACAATTACATATTTTACATATTTATTGCATATTTTGCATATTTGTTTACATATTTTACATATGTAAAATATGCGAAATTTGCATATATTGAATATGCAGTTTCCAATGGAAAGTGGGTTATTTAATTAGTATAAATTCAAATTTTCACCTCAATCAACCTTCATGTAAAAAAGTGCATAAAATCCGATGTCATAATTATGACAAAAAAAAACCATAAATATTATGAGAAAACCTAAGTAACGTTACTTTAGGTAACGTCATGTCAGATATTACAAAATTTTCTTTCGTTGTAACAATGATGGAATAATCTACATATATTTAGTGTTGGCATAAATAGTTAAACCATTGCTTCCTGCTACCTGTAATGCCGTTTATCTGTATCTCACATTTATCTTTGCAATGTGATGTCATAATAACTTTTGCCTAATCATCGAACTGATAACAGATCAGTCAGGTGCATGTGAACTGATTTGTGATTCCACGAATAAGTCAACACTCTGAATTCACAAACATCTTTTTTTTCCGGTTTTGTCGAATGATGTACTCTTCCTTATCTCCAGTTACACAGCAGCTATGCGTCATCCATATTATTCCACGGTTTTTAGCATGTTGGTTGCTCCGAACATACATTGTAACGCTGTATTTAGCACTTTGTACCAGGGTTTCACACAAAAAGAGAGGACAGCAAATGTGTCTCTCTCTCTCTGGCATTCCGTGATACATGATTTCGGCAGGCATTCGGTGTGAATTGCAGAGTGTTATGGCTGTGGAACGCCGCTTTATACACAGAGAAAAAAAGCTACACGAAAATGTAGGATTTTAAACCAGCGATGTCCAAAATTTGAAAAGGCAGCCACGCGTGGTTGGCAAGCCAAATTCTGCCGGCGTCTCAGCCGACACATATATAGAGAGAGAGAATATGTGTATTCTATAAATAGCACGCTCGGCGGCTTGCTCTCTTACGATGAGCGTGTTCGTCTTTTTGTTTTACTTCAAGAGGCATTTTTTCGTGGCATTTGTTTGTTGTGACGTCTACTTCGTGTTTCGCTGCTAGGCACACAAACGCAATGTTTGATTGTGTGAGTTTGGACACCACTGTTTTAAACCCATAACGTTTCGTGTAGTTTTTCAACACGTTGCGTGTAGCTTTTCTGCACGCCGCGTTTAGATATTGAAATCCTACACGTTTCGTGTAGCTTTTCAACACGTCGCGTCTAGCTTTCTCATTTTAACATGTTATGTGTAGCTTTTCTGCACGCCGCGTTTAGCTTTCTCAGTTCTCTTAGAAATCTCTCAGCTTAACCCTCTAGTGCCCAAATTTTCTTTTCTAAGAAAAAAATTATTTTTGGATTCAGTATGTATCAAAAGTGAATGTTTGTTTTAGAAAAACTTTTACTTTTGCACGGATCGAGTTTTATAGGACTATATCCTTGGACCGCCTAGAGGCGGCTTTGGGAAGGTAGGCCAACAAAAAATTTGGTAATCAATTCTTTTGCTTACACGTTTTATTATAAATGATATAAAGAAAGGCTCCAAAAACAAATAAAATAACAATTAAAACTAAAGTTACCGTAATTCACAAAGCTTCAAATATTTGTGTACAAAAAGTTTGATTACTTATTTGTGATGAAAATCAAAGAAACAGTCTTTTTTCTGGGAAAAGCACAGGTTTATATTACATTTACGGCAGACAATTTGAGTTTCGGAAGTACAACCAGGAAGCTTACAGGTGTTTTTGTCAGCGCGTGATAAAAACATTGGAAAATGCTCGACGGTATCATAACGTACATCATTAATCGGAAGGAAAGTTTTCTTCCCTGTGCATTTATTTTCCTTTCCATCAACTTGTCGCGGGCGCCCGGGTCCTTTTGGCAGATAAAGAGTTTGTAGCATGCAAAGCACATATGCGACCTCTGATCGGAAGTTTGGCAATTGGTATTTTGTGTTATTAGCGTCGGGCTGGTTTATTCGGTGGAACAAAATGTAAGCGTTTACCATGGCTAAATCAAGCATATGTGTAAATAGTCGATTTGTATACTTGTTGCTCTTTACGGGAATTTTATATCGACCAATTAGTCCGTCCATTAAGTCGACACCACCCATGTGGCTGTTGTATTCGTGGATAACATTTGGGCAATTTATGTCAACGTACTTTTTTTCGGAACGAACAAAACGTGAAACCTGACCTTTTGAATTCGTTTCATTCAGGAAAGGCTTTGTGCCCGCGTAAGTCGAAGCAAGTCGTACTGCCTTATTGTCCTTCCAAATCGTCAAAGACAGTTCGACTCCTGATACAGATCCACAAAATTCAGTAGAATATCCACGCACTTGTTTCTTGAGGTCGCTGTCAGATGGCAGCTTACAATTTGGAATGCGATTCGAGCGAATAGTTCCCAAAGAAAATATTCCCCGGAACTTGAGATATACAAGAAGCGGCAAGAAAGTATATTTGTCAAAGTAGATAATCTGATTTTTGAAATCCGGAACATTGCGTGACAATCGAACAACTACATTTGCTGCCGCACCAAGATCTGGTGAGCCAGTTTGAACAACGTTGTCACCTGCTCCACAATATATCTCAAAATTATAGCAAAAGCCAGAAGAGTCACACAAATTGAAGAATTTCACTCCCCATTTGTGTGGTTTGTCTGGTAAATATTGTCTAAGAAAGGTCTTCATCTTCGTTGCACACATTTGTTCATCCACAGATAAGCGTTGGCGCATCGGAACTGACTGAAACTTCTCATTGAAGTGATTCACGAGCGGCCGTATTTTGTATAAAGGATCGTGGTCGGCAGAATCCTTGGAGGGCAACTTACTATTATTAAAATGCAAATTACCTCGTATTTTTTCAAAGCGATTTCTTGACATTGTGTTCTGAATTGTTCCAAATGCGTACTCCCCCCAATATGAACGAACATTTGGGTAGCGAAAAACTGACATCAAAAATAAAATGCCAATAAATTGTCGAATTTCTAAATTGGTTGTAGAAAATGAAGTATTGACATCCTTTTGGGCAGCATACAAATTTGTTTGCTGGGTGATATGCTCAATGATAGTATCATTCAAAAAGAATTGAAAACACTTGAATGGCGTATCCAGATTTTTAAGTACTCCGAGGTCAGGCTCAGTAAAGGATATTGCAGATTTATCCATGACTAGGTTCGTTTGGCGCCACAACATCTTTTTGAAAAGCGGTGATTTTGGGTCGATAGCCCAAACAGATCCTAAACATTCAGCTATTGTGCTTTCTTTAACATGAGCAATATTATGCTCAGCAGGCGCTTTGCGTTTGCGTTTCTGTGCTTGAGGTGAATTGGATGCAATCGAACTTGAGGGTGACAACAATTTTGCAAAAGGAGTAGGACTTCCGCTTGAAGTTACACAAATCTC
Organism: Lordiphosa magnipectinata; assembly: GCA_037044535.1. Classification (NCBI taxonomy): domain Eukaryota; kingdom Metazoa; phylum Arthropoda; class Insecta; order Diptera; family Drosophilidae; genus Lordiphosa; species Lordiphosa magnipectinata. Next base: position 47,257 of record JBAMBO010003214.1, on the reverse strand, counting down.
TCTAGCCAACATAAAATCCGACATATGTAGCACTTTTTCAATCGCTTCTTCATCTTCCTCATTGACAGGAAGCGCTGCCTCGCAAACATCATCAGTCAAATCGTCCTCCAATTCTTCTTCTCCGTCCGTATCAATGTCAAAATCAATTGAATTTAAAAATTTTTCAATCTCCACGTCGGAATGAGCTGATAGCTTATTCAATTGTCGTCGTTCCATGTCTACTGAAGCAATTATTTGTACTTAAATATGTCATAGGTTGTTCCACTTTCAAACTTATCTTATAATTTTTTTTTCCCGAATTGTCCCAAGACCGCCTCTAGACGGGATACCTTATAAAAGCAATAGAAATCTAACGAAAACTTATTTTTAGTGTGGGTTTCGTATTTTGAGTCCTTGAGACTATCAGAAACACGGTACAATTTTTTTTTCCAGCAGCAAACTTTTTATAATATTTTAAAAAAAATATTTATATTTTGCACTTTTTACAAAATAATTATTTCGTCCGAGTTGCACAAATTTTCTGCTTCAAATGACTACAGCAGCTTGCGCAAGCTCTAGTATGTATTGCAAACGCAACGAACTTAATTTTTGGACTTCCCTGAATTAGAAAAAACGCAAAACCGAGTCAAAAGGAATGAAAAGAATAAAATAACGGTGTTTTTAACCTTACCCGTCTAGAGGCGGTCTTGGGCACTAGAGGGTTAAAAGTCCAAATCCTGACAAATAACAGCATGTTTAGAACAGTTCTGTAAACCTAACATACTGTTAAAGCGCTGTTAATTGCGCTAAAGTTTATATAAAATATTTCTCTACTTGTGTTTGGCTAATAGTTTTGTTGAATTTGTTTGCCTGATCCTGTGGTGGTGTGCTCTCTCTTTCGCACAGACACAAAACGCACGTTTAGTATGTATGTCCAAGGTCTACTTGCGGTGTGCTTGGAAGCCAAAGAACGTATAGATACTACATAGGTAAAAGGATGAACAACAAAAACAATTGCAGTCGGAGCGAAGCATACGCACCAGGAAGAAGGACACAACACAATAAAGAAATGCCACCCCAAAAACCAGAAATCGTAAGCACTTTAGCTCGGGGCCATGGGACATTAATGGTTCTAGAGAGCGGGTAGAGCGGGGGGGAACACCATACGCTTTAACCTGTTTTCCGCAAAGCTTTTACGCACTGCTTGGGGCTCTCTCTCTCACCCTTTTAAATGAAAAGCACACACACACTCGGAGAGCGAGAGAGAGCGCGCGAGTTAAGAACTTTTGCCAATGGATGGACGGACTTTTCGCCTGCTCTGGCTGGCCCAGTATCCATTCGGTCGTGTTCCCATAATGTCTGCCAGCGGAGCGCAGCGCTTATGGTCGCAGCCATCGTTAACGTTAACGTTGTCATTGTCATCCGTATCCGTAGCACCACCAGCACCAGCAGCAGCAGCAGAAGAAGCGGAGCAGCTTAAAAATACATTTTCACAATGAAGCAAGCAAACGGAGGCAAGCAAAGCAAGCAGCAGCAGGCACCGCAACCGAATTAATTTTTGTGTGAAAATTTTCAGAAAATCAGAAAAGAGAGAGAGAGAGAGCTAACACCGAGATATATTTATATATATATGAAAAATTCTTTTTTTTTTCGAAAATGGCACGCGTTGCTAGCCACCTTGTGTGTGTGTGTGTGTAAGCCGTGGAAAGTTGTTTAAAAATATCTATAAAAGTGCTTCAAAAAAAAAGGAAAAAAAAAAAATGTAGTGTGTATTATACATACACACACACACACACACACACTCGTCTGCGAAGTCTTCGTTTTGTCTTCGTTTTGTGTTTCGTTTTTAGTCCGTGGACAAAAAGTCTTTTTTTTTTTGTTTTGTTTTTCAAAGGGATAACAAATCATAATTAAACTATTTAGAAGCAAATTTTCCTTTTTTTTTTACTTGGTTTTTTTTGTCAATTTCTTTGCCTTTTTCTATGTGCATTGCCGCAAACTTCCTGCCTAAAGAAGCTTCCTATCAAAGTGCAGGCACGCAATTGGTGCTCCCACGCAGGCGCTCTCTCTCGTATGGCTCGCTCTCTTTTTACACTCTCGCTCTCTGTCTCTTTGGCATTTGACAGCCGCAACACATTTCCTAGTACAGCAAGTAAACAGCCAAGCACATGCAACCATTTCTTAGAAAACTCCTCCTCCCCCCCCTGCCAGAAGGTCCTGTAATTGTTCCAAATTCACTTCTGCTTCTGCTGAACTTTGCCTCATTTTCGTCACCAGTTTCCCTGGTCGTGTGCCACATGTCGTATGCGTGTTTCTTTTTAAGGCGGCTACGTCATCTACGTCGTCGTCGTCTTCGTCTCTCACCTGCTGCCCATCATCTACGTTTTGAATTCATATTTTCTTTTTATTTCGCGGGTATTTCCCAACAACAAGATTCAAATCGAAAGAGCTGCCAAGTTTGTAGGGGTGGGGTGGTTGAGAGCACGCCACTTATCTTCCCTACCTGCGATTTGTCATTTTAGGGTTTTTTTTTCCCCCCCTTTTCTGTTTTTCCTCTTTCTATTTGTTTATTTTAGTTTTTGTTGATCTGCCTTAAACGTGAAGGGGCATGCGATTTGCATTTTTGGCATCGGTTATGTTAATTATTTTTATTAAGTGTTTGTTATGACGAAATTGGCAAAAGAAAATTGGCATTTAATAACTGTGTTAGTTTGAAAAAAATGTAGAAAATGATCATGTTAATGATTAATAATACAGAAAATCTTCGATTACTATGTCAGTATCAGTTTAAAGTCAATGGAGAGCGCTGGACACACGCCCTCCCTCAATTTTTCGACTTTGCTAGTAGAATTTCCCATTTTGAAGCATAGTTTTTCCCATTTATTTGCCCTAATTTCATTCAGATCGGCTAGAAAATAACAATTGGCACCACTTTGTTCCACTTTGGGGGTGAGTTTCCCCAAGACTGAACAATTTTTTTCACCACTTATTCAGCGACTAGAGCTTACTAACCGAATTTCATACTTAAAGGACCCGCAACACATTTCCCACCGTTCGTCGTGATCTTGCCAATATCTCGAAATTACATTACAAATTATTTCGCATCTGTTAATTAGAATAAATACAAAAATTAACGCTAGCATATAACCCGTTGCACATCCATATGGACTTTATCATCAGTATAGCTGATAAAGGCCATGTCAGTATCAGTTTAAAGTCAATGGAGAGCGATGGAACACACACTCTCCCTCAATTTTCCGACTTTGCTAGAAGAATTTCCCATTTTGAAGCATAGTTTTTACCATTTATTTGCCCTAATTTCATTCAGATCGGCTAGAAAATAACAATTGGCACCACTTTGTTCCACTTTGGGGGTGAGTTTCCAAGACTAAACCATTTTTTCCCCCATTTATTCGGCGACTAGAGCTTACTAACCGAATTTCATACTTAAAGGACCCGCCACCCATTTCCCACCGTTCGTCGTAACCTTGCCAATATCTCGAAATTACATTACAAATTATTTCGCATACTGTCCTTGCAAACCAAGTTCAAAGTAGAATTTTCCGAGCATTTTCACAACCTGGGGGCGGATTTTCCAGCATCGTATAATAAAATCACAAATAAATTCGAGTTCTATACTTAAAAAGCAAGTTTGAAGTCACTTGGATGAAAAATTATGATTTCCATACAGAATTTTTCTGATATTTTCACACCCTAGGGGCAGATTTTCCAACATCGGATAATGAAATCACAAATGAATTCAAATTCTATCCTTGCAAACCAAATCAGGTCAATCGGATGAAAAATAGTTTGTTGCATGCTGAATTTTTCAATACTTTTATGCTGTTGCTTAAGGGGGGAGCCTGCTTTAGAAGCTTCAAAAAATCGATTTTTCCGAGGACTTTTTGGAAAGGAAAGAAATATTCGATTGAAACGAAACTTTCAGGTTTTATTGTTATATATTTCAACAGTCTTCTCAAATTTTTTCATTAAAATATATGTCATATTATGCCTGGTACAAAATTTAACAAAAAGTGAGAAATTCAAAAATTTTTCGCAAATTAAAAAAAAATTCACTTCAGATTGTTTAAAAAGTGGGTTAATCATAACTTTCTTAAGGTTTTTTTAGGTTCAACTAGAAGAGAATTAAATCCCGAATACAATAAATTTTGTCTCGTTTCGATAGGACGTTTAATTTTTTCCCTATCTTTCCCGCCAATTAGGAAAAATCGTAAAAATGAAAACCAAGGAAATCGCACGTCAAAGTTTTCGTTTATAAAAAATCTCGACGCTTGCTCACTATTTCTCCTGTAACTTTAAAAATATTTTGAATTTGCTTCTGATATTTTAGGGACACATTCTTGGATAGTTTGGGTAGACATTTATGCAAAGAAATTCGATTTTCTGAAGCCTCTAAAGCAGGCTCCCCCCTTAATCTCTCGTTTTTTTTACGAAATGTTCTTAAAAGGTTGAACTTAACATACTACCTTACTGTGGGCGAAAAATTCCGGGATTTTGTTTATAAATCAAAAAATCATTATTTATTCTTGAAAATTTATTTCATCCCCCAAAAAATTAGTCCGCCGCGAATGCAATACACTTGTGCCAACGTTTTTTCCAATTTTCAAAATAAGCAGCAAAGTCCTCTTCCGGTAAAGCCTTTAATTCCTTCTTCGTTTCGGTTTCTATCTTTTCTATCCATGCAAAACGGTGTCCACTGAGCGGTCTCTTAAATTTAGCGAATGGCCAGAAGTCACATGATGCTAAGTCGGGTGGTTGCAGACCGATAAGGGTCGAGTTCTTGGCGAAATGATCACGAATTTTTGGCACCAATCGAGACTTCACTTTTCGGAGACCCAAATTGCCACTCATCGAGGTGTCCCGGAAATATCCTCCAACCCAAAACCAATTCTCAGTGTCCCAGGAATGTCTTTCGGTTGGTTTCAAATTTCTTGTGTTTTGTTAGGAGATTTAGCTAAATTCACCATCCAAACCGTTTTGATACGTGGGGTACTATTTATATTTCGGAAATAGCAAATAATAACAAACATTTTTTTTAAATGAAAATGGCTTTATTGTTTTTCAAAATATTCAAGTTTTAAAAAAGAAAAAATAGCATATTTTCATGATATTTTCTTTTTGGAAATGTGATTTATGTTGGTTTATTTATATTAAATACACGTTCCCAGCAACAATTTTTTTATTGCAGAAGATAAGAAAGCGATTCTTCCAGTATGTATCCCTTTACTCTAGCGATATCGCATAGCAATCGCATTCTCATCTCCCTTCGGGAAGAAGTGTGCTACTCTTCGACACTTCTGGGAGGAAAGAAAGCGTTTCTTCTGGGCGATAGGAAAATGTCTCTTCCCAGGGTTAAGAAAGCGTTTCATTCTGGGGATAAGAAAAAGTGTCTTCTTAGGGATAATAAAGCGATTCTTCCTGGAGATAAGAAAAAGTATATTCTGCAGATAGAAAATCGTTTCCTCCTGAAGATATGAATGAGTCTCTATGTGGGGAGAGGATAGATACGATTTTTTATTTTTATTAAACAATCAATTAAACAAACTTTTATTATTGATATTAAAAATACTAACATACTCTGCGGGAGTCGAACTCGGGGGCCCTTGAACTGATGCGTCGATACGCACAGTGGTCCAGAATCACTTTGCCTTGGACAAAATTCTGTAACTTTTGAACCGCTTAGAATTTTGAATTCATTTTTTTTTTGTATGATTCAAAATTGTTCAAGGTCTTATATAGTTAAGAGCTTATTAAAATTGATGCAGTAGTTCCGGCAGCTATAGAGCGTCAAAGTCAAAATTTCGTAAAATATGTTTCCTTTCAAGCACCTGTAAGCCATATTAATAAAGCTAGGGTGCTGAGTTTTGGTCAGAATCTATATAATGTAATGCTCAACTGTTTTTTCAAAACTTCAATTTAATCGGTCAAGGTATAGGTACATTGGGTATATAGGGTGTTACCTATATTGCACCTGAAATCCACAAAAATTAGTGTAGGGTGACAAATTTTTATAAATTCTTATTTTTTAGTTGTTTCTAGATTTCTACCAAGTTTCGAGCAAATCGGAAATCATTTAGATATAGCTTCCATACAAAATTAATATTTTTTAATAGAAAAATTCGGATTTATTGCAATTATTTTTATATATCATTACATTTATTTGAGTAAATTAGGTTGTACGTAATTTTTTAAGTTGTTTCCAGATTTCTACCAAGTTTCGAGCCAATCGGACATCATTTAGATATAGCTTCCATACAAAATTCATATTTTTTTATGCTTTTTATAGCAAAAATTTGCTTTTATTTGGTTTTTTTTTAAATTATTATATTTAACTGAATTAATTGGCTTTTAAAATACCTGGAAGATACATATCAGTCGTTTTTTTTTTATCAATAAATCCTCTGCTTCTAAATATCAGTGGAATCCGATTTACACATATACCGTATGCTGGAAACAATTGGGTCAGATGAAGATAAAAGCATATGAAATAGATCTTCATTTGTGGCACATGTCGAAATTTTTTTGGTGTTATGTTCCCTATAAAATCTATAATCTTTGTTTCTTTTTTCTTGTGCTTCTTCAGACAGCTCTCCTAGTCGAAATCGATTATTTTCAGTTATATCCTTGCCGTGATACAAAATTTTGTGAACTGTTGGGGACATGTTCCTTAAAGGATATTTCTCATTGTACATTTCAGCAGTTTGCAAAGCATATTCTTCATATTTGTTCCCATCAATAGACTTACTGCAAGAAAGAACTTGTAATAAAATTTTAAACATGTTAATGAGCTTTAAATCAATACCTGTAATCTAGCTGGCCTACTCAGGATTAGAAAAAAAAAAAACGGCGCGCGGTGTTACCATCATTGAATTTTTCTATAAGCGTCTTGAACTTGCCTTTTCTTTAAGTTTCTTTTTTGTTTGTTCTCCTCATTTCGGATAGTGCCAGAATCTCCAAATTCTATGTCATAACTGATTTGGAGTAGGTTTTCCATAAATCTAGTTCTAGTATGAAGTGAAGATATTCCCAATTCGTAAGCTTTGTTCTGATCAGTAGTTGTCACCGGCAAACGGATGACTATGGCGTACACAATGAATCCTTGACTTTTTATACTCTGTACCAACGGTACATAGAGTATATTAAGTTTGTGCTAAAGTATGTAACAAGGAGAAGAAATCATTTCCGACTCTATAAAGTATATATCTGTCCGTCCGTCTGTATGAACGCACAGATCTCAGAGATGGTAAAAGATAGAGGTTTGACATGTATGGGACATATACTTCTTATAGTTGCAGGCAGATGAAGTTTATTTTCAATTTTGGCCATGCCCCCTCCCGCCCCCTCAATTTGGAAAAAACGTCATATCTCCCACAGTTTTCATGATAGATTGTTCGTACCTTCTAGAGATATCTAGTAATCAAAATTATATATCGATTTGCTGCAGGAATGAGCAAAAAAAACGGTCAGTATTTAACAAATTTTAACAGCTTCAAAATGTTCACTATAGCCGAAGATATGATAAGTCAAACTTGACTAATAAACCAAAATTTATGCATTTTTAGGATTGCGAAAAATTACTTAGTTTAGGCGGCTGTAACATTTATATTCGTAAACATGTCAAACCAATATTTTGGCTAACTTTTATTGTCGATTTAAATTAAAAAAAAAAAGTTTAACTTTTCAACAAAAATGAAATTAGGGTTTGGTCCAAGGCGGAACGCGGCTGGACCACTGGTATTATTCTCAAAGTGTTCCAATAGCTAATTTCCAGCCCATATTACGGTTCTGTCCTCTTCAAATATATTATTATTTCATGTTTTAACATTTCTCCTTATTAAGTGGAAGATTATTAAGCAAGCACCACTCATATGAAGGCAGTTTAAGTCGATCAATAATAAAAGTCTTGATTAGTAAAGGTGTTTTTATGCCCTCCTTTCCCAAAAACCACAAAAACCTTAAACCTGATATGATATCTATGGTTTCTGAAAATCCCAATAAGATCGTACAAAAAACACAGAGTTTATCAGCATTTTTATACCCTTGCAAAGGGTATTATAATTTTGCCCAGAAGTTTACAACGCATAGAAATATTCATTTCCGACCCCATAAACTATATATATTCTTGATCAGGGCGACGAGCTGAGTCGATTGAGCTTTGTCCGTCTGTTTCTACGCAAACTAGTCTCTCAGTTTTATAGCTATCGAGCTGAAATTTTGCACAGAGTATTCTTTTTACTGCACGCTGTTAATATGTTGGAACTGACCGGATCGGATGACTATATCTTATAGCTGCCATAGGAACCATCGGTCAAAAAATGGGTCTTAGTGAGAAAAACTTTTTTGTTTTCAATGTTAGCGGCCTTAAACTCGGCTATTATTAATATTATATGCTATTAAACAGATTTGCAAATTTTGGTCAATATCGGATGACCATATCTTATAGCTGTCATAGGAACCATCGGTCGAAAAATGGGTCTTAGTAAGAAAAACTTTTTTGTTTTCAATGCTAGCTTCATAAAACTCGGCCATAATTAATATTATATGTTTTCAAACAGATTTGCAAATTTTGGTCAAAATCGGATGACTATAACATATAGTTGCCATAGGACCGATCGGTCGGAAAATGGGTCTTAGTGAAAAAAACTTTTTTGTTTTCAAGTAAATCGTTTTTAAAGTCGGTGATTCTTAATATTAATCGCTTTCAAACTAATTTGAAAAAGTTGATCGACATCGGGTGACTTTATCTTATGGTTGCCATAGGACCGATCGGTCGGAAAATGTGTCTTAGTGAGAAAAACTTTTCTGTTTTAAATTTTATCTTTCTTAAACTCCGCGATTGTTAATTTGATATGTTATCAAAAAGACTCTCGAAATTTGGTCGAATCAGATGTTCATCTGACGGAAAATGGGTTTTAGTTAAAAAATTTTTAGATTTGCATGTAAGCGTTCTTAAACTCTGACATTTCAAAAACGGCATTTGCAAGGGTATAAAAACTTCGGAACAGACGAAGTTAGCTTGGCCTTCTCGTTATTTCACAATTATGGACTGCAGCGTCATAATACGTTAAGTTTTGGATGCTTTAATAAAGTTGTATATTTTCAAAATCTTTCGTTCTGATGCAATTTGTAAAGAGTTGGAGGGGAGCTGTGCTCCAAACAGATCAACCCTAATGCTCTCTAGTTTTCGGCAGAAATCCAGAATGTGAACTATGTCTAAGTTTTCCCCGCAGAGTGGACAGGGAGGTCGTTTCGTACCGGTTAATAGCTGTTGATGTGTACATTCAGTGTGTCCGATGCGCAAGCGGATGACAGTTCCACATGCTCTTCTCCAAAGATGGGCGGGGAGAAAGATTTTTGAGCAGCTTGGGTTTATTGAAGAGTATCTGTGCATGAAGAGCCCCCCATGCAGCCTGTTTATTTTCATTAAGATGACGGATTAGATTTTTTATATCCTTTGCGTTGATCGGTGTAAATAGAAAGGGTACGGCAGGTTCATGGCCAGGGATCCCTTGGTGGCTGGGGGCCCAAAGAATGGGGATTTTTTTTTATGATAAGTCGTGTCACGATTCCTTATTTCCTGGACAGTGGCATCGCTATGATCCCAGTTTTGTATGGCTGATATGGTTGAAAGACTATCAGTACATATTACAAATAACCCCTTTGTTGTTGGCAGCATGGTGACAGGCTTTTAGTAGGGCAAACGCTTCCGCGGTGAAAATAGAGTTGTATGGAGCGAGGGATCCTCCAAAGATGATAGCGTCGAAGCTGTTTTTGAGTCGTCGGTGTAGAGCCAAGTTTTTTTTTTACCAAGCTTGTCTTTTTCGCATAAAAAGGGAGCCAGAAACTCTGAGCGGCAGGTCTTGCTTTTGGCAGAGTTGTATAGTGGAGAGTTGATGTTTGGCTTTTTGCGGGACCAGTATAGAGGCGATTTGAAGGAGGCGATGTGAGTTAGGCAGAGGCAACTTCTCAAGTGGGAAATGTAGCTCATAGCTACATGTGTCTGAATGATGTTAAATATTCTGAATGTTTCCAGAAAAGTCGTTAGATTCGCTAAAGATTCCATTTCCATCGCAGCTTGCTTAATTTTTTTTCCTTTTGGCATATTATTTTTTCATAATTAAAAATTCCTTTGGCTATCGCGCGCCTACAAAGTCCATTCAACTTCAAATAGATAAACATCAACTCATCCATAAGTAGCTGGGGCAATTTTTGGCCTTAAACAACCCCTTTTTCACCCAAAAAAAATAAACAGCCTATTTACCTACCTACTTTTTGGTAGATTTGCGCATAAAAAAAAAAACAAAAAAAATTGTAGCAATCAAATATTTGAAGCTCTAAACATAATTATGTGAACAAGGACACAACTCAAAGCAGGGATATACACAGCCAAGAGAGCAACAAAAGTCACCCTCTTTGGGAGGCAAATACAAGAGAATATCCTAAAGGGCAAATTCCTCATTAAGAATTATGGTGGTCGTGTCTCATCTCATTTCTCGGCTCGTGCAGTTTTGAATATCAAAATAAATCGTAAACAAGGTCAAATTTTATATAGGTGTGTGTGCGCTCTCTCTCTCTCTCTGACTCTCTGGAAAGCCCTCAAACGTTATTCTCCACGCATCTTTCAGCAAAAAGAAAAAAAATAATGTGTGCCACAAACAAATCAAAGAAATCCTCACATAACCTGAACTCCATAGACAACAAATAAATAGCAAGAAGAAAGGAAAGGAAAACACAAAATTAATAAAAAAGCTTTAACTAAAATATTTTTAACTATACAATATACACACACACATATAATATATATATATATATATATAAAGTAATTATAAGTGTTTAGTGCATAACAAATTATTAAAATAATTAAGAAAATTCACAAGTGCAAGAGAGAACGACGAGCAGCAGCAGGACAACACACACAAAGGGCAGCTTGTGATTTTTCGGTGATATGGTGTAAATGTGATAAACAAAGTTTTAATTAAATTACAATAAACAAACTCAAACTCAATCTCAACAATAACCTTTAAAACTGTATAAAAACAAACAACCAAAAAAAACAATCCCAAATCGTCGCACAACGAGTGGAAGTGAAAGCTAACAAAAGACGTCAACGCGTTTTGGATTTGATTTCCATATTCCTTTTTATTTTTTTGGTTCATTTCCTCTCAACTGCACTGCCGTCGCATATTTTTTGGACTCTAAACTCTCTACGCGTACGCAAAAATTCTTATGAACGAGACATAAACAACTAAAAGACAACCAAAACCAACCAAAAAGCGCCACAAAAGTCAAGCCAACAACACTTCTTCTAACCCCCACATCCCCCCATCCTTGGGAGCTACATAAAACTGTTGACACAAAATGCAATAGTTTTTCTCACTAAATCTGAGGTAAATTTTTATTTTATTGAATAAGTTTGATTTATAATGTGAAGCAAGAAAGAAAATCATTTATAAATTATAATTAAGTATGCTAAGGCGATCAAGTGACGTCTTCTGTGCTATTATGTATGGGTATTATTAGGTCAGGTCTGCGAATCTAGAACTCACTTTTATGACGACCATATATGGGCACTTTCTTCATTACTTATGTTACAATTAAATCAGTGAATAATCCAGAAATAAACTTCGGATATTCAAAGTCTAGGCGACAGTGTTGCCAACTTTTGCCGAGCAAAAAAATCCGTTTTCAGCGGGTCGGAGAGGGTAAAAAAGTTGTATTTTTTGACAAAAAAAGCTGAAAAAAAAGCGCATGGCTTTTCTTATTATTTATGTAATTATTTACGAATTATATATGTAATTATATCGTTAAAATATCTTAGATATCTAAAATTATATTATATATCTTCAGAGTGATGAAGTTCCTCGTCCTCATCCTTGTCGTAGGCCTCAGCTGTACCTATTAGCTTAAGGCAACTAGGGGGGAGCTTATAATCGATGCAGCATTTCTTATGTCGACCTAACCCCCCGTATCTGTAATTTCACATATTATATTTTCAATTTTATTTCAGTTTCACTGATATCCAATACCTTATACATAAAATTGAGTTGAGCGTGCTCATATATTGACCTGACTGAAGACACGCTCAACTTCAGCGTTGGACCATGGCAAGGACAACATCTGAATCGCAAACGAGGCTAACTCAAAAAATCTTTGATTACCTCCAGAGTCTTAGAAAGCGATTACTTCACTCCAAAACTTTATAGATTCATCGTTGTTCTCCCATTTCACTAAATGTATGTCATTGTATAGACACTCTATTTTCCCAAAATCTTCGACGGAAATTTTTTTCCAAAATGGGAACAATGCTTTGTTTTTTTGGTCGTAAAATGTTGTCAACCGAAAAGATGTCAATTTGTTGAAGAATGCTGAGATTGTCAGGCAACCTGAAATTGATTAAATTGCTTAATACAATGAATTTTATGAAAATCCGAAAAGCAGATCATTACCTCAGCTTCAGTTGTTTTTTAAGATCAAATAAAAAATTTGTGCAGCATCCTCGAATAGATTTCTCCAATTCACAATCCATCTGAAGCATCTTGATTTGCTTTTCAAAGTCATATCCTTGATATAAATCTTTGATAACAAATTTCCTGAAATCGTTTACGTGAACTATATCAATAATAGTATCTGGTGAAATAATCAATTTTTTCAGGGAATTGATAGCCATCAGAAGATAATTTATTTTTCTGCTGAAAACAGCCCTGAGCTTGTGTGTGTTTCTTTGTAGTTGAATGAGCGCGCAAGTCACTCAGTTTCGCGGTAATTGTGAATTTGCAATAACTGCAGTAAACTCGAGAGGCATCAGTTTCATCCTTCCGAAGCCAAGTCTTACACTCCGGGTCCTGCAGCCAGACTTCAAGACATTTTTGTTTGAAAACTTTCGGCATTTTGCTGAATGATCTGTAAACTTGGCAAGCCCCCTATATATAACTGTTAGAGGTGATAAAATATTGTCGATAAATGAATGACAGAAGTGAAAAGCTATCGATTTGCTCCAAAACAGAATAAAGCTGAAAAAAGCCAAAATCTCTTTTAAAAAAGCCAGAATACCCGCTTCCCGCTGTTTGAAAATTTTTCCCGCAATCCGGTTTTTAAAAAAGCTAGAAATGACGGGAAAATAGCTGATTTGGCAACACTGCTAGGCGAAGCTTACAACAATATGTTGCAAACCGTAAAAGTTCCCAACTGTTTTCTCTACAGTTCTCCTCGAAACAGTTTTCCGAAAAGAAAGAAACTCTCTGCCTTCTTTGTAGATTTAAGGGCAGCTTCTGACTCAGTTGATAGAACTAAACTCATCTTAAAGCTAAGCCATATTGGCACATACCTAAAATTAATACAAACTTTCCAAAGTATGTATGAAAACAATAAGGCCGCAAATTGAATAGGTGCAAAAGCTATCTGAATAGTGTTCTACTAAGTCTGGAGTTACGCAGCAAGGCTTAATGAGACTTGTTCTTCGAGAAATCCGATACGAATTAGAGTAAATGGAATGTACATAGATAAAACGAGTGCGTAAGTTAAAGTCGGCTCGAACCGACTTAGATATACCCGCTAGTCAAGGAAAGAAATGTTAAATAGCCTTCCTGTGTTCCTGAGGTGAGACAGCCAAAAAGTATGCAACATTTTTTAAAGCTATTTATCATCCGATCTGTACAAAAATTTCAGGGATAATAGATATTGCGAAGTTTTAAATTCGATATCGATATCTTAAAAATTGTGGGAGTTATACAACATTTATTATTGAGGGGGCGGGGGTGGGCGTGACAAAAATTTGAAATAAACTTGATCTGCGTGCAGACAATAGGAGTCTACATTTCCAAATTGGTTGCTCTAGCTCTTCTAGTCTCTAGGTGATCTAGGTCATCTAGGTGTTCATACAGAAGGACGGACAGACGGTCAGACGGTCAGACGGACATGGCTATATCGACTCGGCTGTTGATACTGATCAATAATATATATACTTTATATGGTCGGAAATGATTCCTTCTACCTGTTGCATACATTTGCACGACTTTAGTATACCCTTTTTACTCTACGAGTAACGGGTATAAACATATACAGGCATGTTCTCAATTCCACTTCCAAGGCATTTTTTCGAAAGTGGAATTGATTCGTGTTCTCGCAACACCAAATAGTTTTTCGATTTGAATAGTTTTGCTTTTGGTGGAATAAATTACACACTCGTACAGTTGCTAGATGAATTATACATGAATTTTCCTTAATTCTGTGATCAATTTGGAAATTGTTAGTGTAAATTGATTTGCATGTGCAGTGCCGCTCAACTGAATAGGTTTGACTTTTTTTTTTTAGGTTTGAAACCTTTTATCTCTGTAACAAGCACTCCGATTTAAGCGAAATAAATTTTGTTGTATTAAAAAATGAATCATTTGTGAAATTGCTAAGTTTCTGTTCTGTCAGTTTTGTATTTATATAATTTGTATTATATTTTCAAAAACATAGCAAAAAATCTCCATTTCTTTTGGCTCAACTGAATAGGTTTGACACTTTTGACTTCACTTTTTGATTGACTGCGTGATTGAAAAGAGTTGAATTCTTTTGTATTCCAAAATTTAAAGCAACTGCTATCAGTTTTTTGAAAAATGGGCCGCGGAAAACGTTTTAGCGATTTTGAAAAAGGTCAAATAAAAGGCTATATTGAATCTGGCTAAAATCACTATGAAATAGCCAAGAAAATCGGTCGAAGTCAAAATGTTGTGAGTAATTTTCTCCGTAGTGAAGCAGACTATGGAAAAAAATGAATGAAGGAAAAAAATATGCAACAACTGCAACCAAGCGGCGACTTATCCTACAAACTGCCTTAGATTCCCACCTTTCTGCTGGTAAAATTAGGAAAGAATGCGGCGTAAATGCTAGTGTGGCCACGGTAAAACGAATTATTCGAATAGATTGAAAAAAAAAAAAAAAACCACCTCTCAATGATGCTCGTAAGGAAGCACGACATCGATTTGCCCGAGAACACATGACGTGGAACAAAAAGTGGAAGACGGTGGTCTTCTCCTATAATATAATTACTATTTCCACGATATGCGAAAGGAAGAATGTTTTTTAAGTCGTCATCACTCTTGTGCAGGTGGAGTAATGGTGTGGGGAGCCATATCGTTTTATGGAAAATGCCAGCTCCAGTTTGTCACCTCGAAGATGAACGCAAATTTGAACAAAAAAGTGCCCCAAAAGGCTTTTCCCCAGTTTTCATAGATTTATGGTCATATTCCATGGACGTACCAACATGACAACGCTCCCATCCATACCGCTCGGGTTGTAAAACAGTGGATTAAAGACCAAAACGTCAAATTGCTCGAGTGGCCCCCTTACTCCCCTGACATTGACATTATCGAGAACATTTGGGGACTTTTGTCCAGTACGAAGGAGGAAGACAATTAAGTGACTCTGGGACCCTAGTTGAAGCAATTAAAAAAGTCTGGTCAACAATTTCACTAAATGAAATTGAAAAATATTAAGATTCTTTACCAAACCGTATGTTTGAAATAATTAAGAACACAGGTGAGCATATCAAATACTAAATAATGCTAAAACAGTGTCCTTTATTATTTAAGTTACCCAGTGCCTTGAAATTTTACTTTATATACTTTTGTTTAATAATTTAGTGGTCAAACCTATTATGTTGAGCCAAAAAATGGATATTTTTTGCTGTTTTTGAAAAAATAATACAAATTATATAAAAACAAAACTAACAGAACAGAAACTTTGCTATTTGATAAATGATTCTTTATACAACAAAATTTATTTTATTTATTACTTATTATTATTTAAATGGTTTTTTATTAAATGTGTCAAGAAGTTTGGCAGTGCCAGCAAAAACGAAAAGTACATTTACTTTTAAAAAATTGTTTATATTCTTTTATTTTAATTATTGATACCTAGGAGAATATTGGGTACACAGAACTTAATCTATTTACAAATAGTTAACAAAAAGTACTAATACAATACAGCACTTAGATAGCACGGCAAACGCCTGGGATGCATGTAGCACAGGTCCTGGGGGTGATATGTCATCATGCTGGGAAACCAGCAGCGTGCATACATATATTGGTAGGGTATAGCCCGCGACTGTTTTTCCTGATTTTCCCAAATATCCCACAAAATTCTGTATGGGAAAAGATGAAAATAATAAAGAGGTGGGTGTTTAATTGGGAGGATGATATGTCATGGATGGGGGGGAGATCAACCAACAAACAACCCCGTTCGTTCGTGTTCGGTGGTCGTCTCTTATACACCCCCCCCCCACAGCCTTTTTTTTTTTTTTTTTATTTTGAAAAATTGCCCTGAAATTTAGAACACAATTTCTGGTTTTTTTTTTTAGAAAAATTTTTTTATGTTAAGAATAAGGCGAGTCGCCTTAGGGCGAGTTTTTAAAGTTTAGGGCGATTTTCTTAAAAAAATTTTCTTAAAATTTTTTTTCCTAATTTTCTTAAAATTTGGTCGAAAACTACACTTTTTAGGGCGAGTTGTTTTTTGAGTGCGGTAAAGTTAAAAACCCTTAAGGTACGGTTCATGGACAGATTCGGGGTTCAGTATACGATAGGTTTGCGGCCTTCATCTTAACTAAATCAGTAAGTCATGATCCCATTTTCACTTTCGCAAAACTTTTGCGATTTCAAACAGGGTTTTGGACCAAAACTGTTGCGAAAGCGAAAATGGAAGCTTGGCTGATAGAACAGATAGATAGAAGTAATTCGCTTCGCGTTCAGTTTTGATGTCTTATAAAATTAGAAAGATCGGTTCATGGTCAGGCTCGAGGCACCCAATAAATCCGACCGATGCGGTCCTACGCCATTCAGTTCGGGATCGGTTTGCAGTTTTGGTAACCACGGTTGCCACACTTGGTGTTTCTGCACCAAAAATTGTGTTTTTTTTCCTGTTGGTGCACTGGAACGTTTTTTATTGGAATTGGCTCTTCTGCCAACTATTTGTTTTGGCTCAGATCCCTGATGTCTACAATTTAAGCCAACAGAAATAGTCAATTTTATGAATAAATCAGAAATCAAAAGTTAATTAAATTATATTCTTGAAACGATTAAAGATTTTAATACGGAATTTGAATCAGATCGAGACCAGGTTCTATGTAAAATTAACACAAGACACCAAAGTTAGAATTTATTCAGAATATTGAAGGGTTGGTAGTGATTCTAGGATCAGCAGTGGGCTTGAAAATTGAGTTTGGGAGCAGCCCAACAAGAACAAAAGAAAAAACTACCGTTATCAGCGAGTCTCGCAGCTGTTGCGTCGTCTGTGTGCGCGCCTTGTAGGCGCCGTGCTCCGATTTGCATTGAATTTGTTGTTGGTCACAAAATTGAAACGAGTTAACTTGCGACACAGTTTATTGTGAAACTGACAATGGGAGCAATGGGAGCAAGGGCTAGCCCACCGCTGTTCTACATTATTTTCATCTGCTGAACAAGAATCTGTTTTCGGAAATGGTCCATCACGTCTAGATTTTTACTAATTTTAGCTTAAGGCGCATTAGCTGTTAAGGCGTGTTTAGTTTGGAATCCGATATTTTATTTTGACTCCCTATAATATTATCGGAAAGTAGAACTGTTTAACTTTCAAGTAAAGTAAGTCAAACAATTCTAGGATTTTTTTAAGCGAAGATATACCATTTTGAATACATGTGTGTCTAACAAGCTACAGAGTAAATTCAATGATTATCAGGCAAATAGCAGCTATATAGGAGATGAGAAATCGTCCCTTAATGAAAATGTGAAAAAGTTTTTGGTTGTAAAGTGTAAATTTTGAACAGATTAGAAGCGTTATTTCTTCGTCCAAGTCTTTTTGATAAGATTAAGATGTTATGCACACACATTTTTAAAATCGTAGGTCCACATCGCACATTTTCCCGCAAATTGCACTAGTCTTTGGTACAGTAAGATGCGTCTACTCTTTAATTCGATGGAATTTCGATTGGAATTGAAATGCAAGTTTTTTAAAAATTTCATCTTAAAATTTTTCCAATCTTTGTTTGTTTATGCTTAAAAATGTTGATTAAATGTTGTCACAACAGTTTCTTTATGGCATATCCTCTCTCTCTCTTTATTTTGCAGTACATTTTACATAAACTGTGATTATGAGTTCCACAAAATCTCAAGTAGCCCTTGCTACAAATATTCCAACCAATTTATCCTCTGCCGCTTCTGCCTCGACAGCGGCTGCTGCGGCCGCCGTTGTTGTTGTAGCCAGTGCCAACGTTGCTGTTGCCTCAAATTCAACAGGAGGAGTCGGAGGAGCAGCAGTCTCTGTTATTGCCGGAGCATCAACGACGACGTCATCAACGCCATTATCAGCGGCAGCCACCCAGACAACATCATCATCAATTGTCACAGCGACAACTGTGTGCCACAACAACAACAACAACAACAGCAGCAGCGGCAGCGAGGAGGCTCAGTCGAACACAGGAGCTGCCAATTTGGGACGTCAGAATAGTTTTGGCAATAGACGCGTAAGTTCTTTTCATAATCTTTATATACCCTCTTCTATATATGTATATATATATATAGGTCAGGTCAAGTCAGGTGTCAACTCAAATTGAGTTCTCTTTTTGCTCTCAGAGCTCTTCTCTGGCTTAAAAATGCAATCCGAACGAAAGATACACGCCCAAATTGTATAAACTGGGTCAGGTCATCAGGCAAGGGAAGAGGGGGGAGGGGGGGGTGCATTGCAGTTCTCCGAAATGTATTTACTGGAAATTCCCAATGTTTTACCCAGAATTGCCAAACGCCATACCAGACAGTTCCAGAGTTCAAGGTTTATGTGTGTGAGCTGTGAGTGGGAGCAGTGGGTGGATGGGTGTTGCTAGGTGGTTAACTGCTCATTCAGGATTTATCGTCATCATAGTTTATGTTCAATGCGATACAGCAATTACAGCTACAGTTTGTGGAGCATTTTTCACATGACAGCTGCAGGCTGTTTTCGTTCAACGTTGTCGCTGTGCTCCAAGGTCGATTTATTGATTTTTCCCATCGAAAAGGGCGACCAGGCAGAGTTAGTTTGGTTGGCAAGCGGCGCAATCAGTTTGAGAATTTCTGGAAAGCAATTTGAAGTTAGTTTACCAACTGGTAATCAGGCACATGATTTGACTGTATTTGATTGGAGGTGCAGGGGGGGAAAGACCATTTGTTACTACAACCTTGCACTCGGTGTTATTGATTTTGGTTAAAAGTTTAGCTTCAGCATTTTGCTCTTTCTGTAAGTTAGATGAAGTCATTAGGGTGTAATAGAGTGAAAATACCTGATCCTTGAGTGTGTAAATGGGCTTATTCAAGCTTAAGTGCTCACTTTTAATAAATTGGTTTACAAATCTTGGAGTTTTATACATAATATGGGTCAAGAATTGAGACAAATGGGGTTAACAATGTTGTTAAAATGCACCCTGAAGTCTCCGGAATTTATGCAAGACCTAACTTACAGAAATCTGAAACGAAGCAACACGAAATGAAAATGATGTGTGTTGAAACCCACTGCGTTTTCATGTATTCACATTACTACACACACTTCTTCTTTTCCTATCTTTCTGATAGCACAGTGTTACAGCCATAATATACTTTCGAAATAATCTAGCATACGCTGTAGACCAGGTCGAGTATAGCATTTCCTCATACTTGGTTTTTTCCTAACACCCCCAAAATCTGACGTTATGGGCCAAAAACAGCTTTTTGCTTTTTGACCTCAATTATAACTCGATATAACTCGCGCATGGACCGTCTGATTGTTAATAACCTTGTCAATTCCGATAGCGACGAGAGCAATTTTATATATTTTAATCAATGGTTTGACTGATTTAACGCGATGGCTGAGAAATGCGGCTTACAGATGTGGCATTTTGCACTCTTTCTTTTTTCGAAATTTCTACTTTGGCCACTACTGGTTTAACTATTTTATTCTATGCGATTTAGCCTTAAAGTTTATTATGATAGCCCATTTAATTCTTCGTTGTACAAATGTTCTCTCGATAAATTTGGTTACCTGATGACGAAGTTATTCGCACATTTCTGAGTAAACCTCTGCAATCTAGTATTTATTTTTTAGTATGCTAACATATTAGTGTGTTTAATAACATAAGTGCCCCAATAAGTATGCTCTATTTGTTTGCCGCCAAATTTAAATAATCTTTTTTAAATATTTAAAATGCTAATAATATATATAAACTTCCATTTTTGGGCAAACTATAGATAACAGATTTCGTCTAAATTCGGTTTTCAAATTTTTATGGTTTTCGATCTCATTCGTATCTCATTTGAAGACAAATTGTTACGCATTGATGCAAATAGTCACTCAATTGAACCCCGAACCAAAAACTTCAGTATATCATCTGGTCCGTACATCTTCTTAAATGTATATCTGTTTACCTTATATTATGTATAGTTATCGTTTCTAGAGGTTTTGGTATATGCTTACCCATATATATTTACCTTTTATAGATGAAACTAACTTTTTCTTAGCTTACTTTTAACTTTTAACTTTTCTTAGCTTTAAAATAAACTATCCCAAACAGTTATACGATGTTTTAAAGCGAAGATATAATATAAGGTATGAATATATGTGTTCGAAATGACATTTTGTACTGCCCATAAGTATGCAATAGATATTGTTGAAAATGTTTATTAAAATTTAAAATTGACAGCCTTCTGCATTGTCTACAATTTTGTCATTTCCAACACATGTATAGAGAGAGAGAATACGTGTGTTCTATAAAAATTGATCTCTTTCAATGCGCGTGCTCGGCTTTTCGTTCTCTCACGAGGCATTTGTTCGTGGCGTTCAATATACAACAATAATTTAACGAAAGGTTCGATCACATATACGAAATCCCCGCAAAACGTTCCACAAAAGGGTCACAATCACGGTTGCCACTAGGAAAAAATAAAATGGTCCAAAAAAAATTCGAAAAGGCTCCATTTAGGAAACAAAAGATCCAAAATATATTTTAAAAAAATCATAAACTACATTTTGTCAAAAAAGTACAGGGAATTATTAGGTTTTAATCATTTTACTTAGTATACCTAAAGAATTTACATATAGGTAACAAAAATTCTATAATCAAAACCATCCAAATGTAAACCAATTCTTTTTATACCCTTGCAAAGGCTATTATAATTTTGCCCAGAAGTTTGCAACACATAGAAATATTCATTTCCGACCCCATAAACTATATATATTCTTGATCAGGGCGACGAGCTGAGTCGATTGAGCTTTGTCCGTCCGTCTGTCTGTCTGTCTGTCCGTCTGTTTCTACGCAAACTAGTCTCTCAGTTTTAAAGCTATCGAGCTGAAATTTTGCACAGAGTCTTCATTTTACTGCACGCTGCTAATATGTCGGAACCGACCGGATCGGATGACCATATTTTATATTTGCCATAGGAACATTCGGTCATAAAATGGGTCTTAGTGAGAAAAACTTTTTTGTTTTCAATGTTAACTTTCTTAAACTCGCCCATTATTAATATTATAGGGTTTCAGACAGTTTTGCAAATTTTCGTCAAGATCGGATTACTATATCTTATAGCTGTCATAGGAACCATCGGTCGGAAAATGGGTCTAACTGAGAAAAACTTTTTTGTTTTCAATGTAAGTGTCTCTAAACTCGTCCATTAATAATATTATATGATTTCAAACAGATTTGCATACTTTGGTCAAAATCGGATGACTCTATCTTATAGCTGCCATAGGACCGATCGGTCGGAAAATGGGGCTTAGGGAAAATAGCTTTTTTTTTTTTAAATAAATCGTTCTTAAGGTCGGCGATTATTAATATTAAACGCTTTCAAACTAATTTGAAAAAGTTGATCGAAATCGGGTGACTATACACTGCTCGCCACTTGAATAGGACACCCTGTATGCTCTCTTTAAAACTGCTCGTAACTCGAAAACGAAATGGTAGAATAACGGTATTTTTTGCATATTATCTTTGTGCAAGCATTCTTCGCTCATTCTGGTATATTCCAAGTTTTGGAATAGAACCGTTATAAAGTTGTTTGCACTTTATGTGAGCATTCGCCAAAATTCAATGGAATTTTTGCGCCACTTGAATAGAACATGCATTTTATTTGGTCGGTATCGTTGACACGTGCACACAAATTTTGGTTTACTTAAACTTTTTGCTTTAATTGAAGTGTATATAAAATTAAAAAAAATTAAAATGGGGCGTGGCACTTCATTATCTGAGTCGGAGAAAGGAAAAATCCAAGCTTACAAGGATTCTGGCCTTTCTATTGCCAAAATAGCAAAAAAAAGTCGACAGGAGCCGTCACGCCATAACAAATTTTTTAAATAATGAGGCTAATTATGGTAAAAACATGAAGGGCCGCACCCACAGAAGCTTCCAATTCGCACGACTCTTTGGCCAATATAAGGGAAAAATGCAACGTTAAAGCAAGTTTGACAACCATGCGTCGTGTTATTAATAATGCTACACACCTGAAGAGACTAAAAATCAAGAAGAAGCCACCTCTTAACCCGGCTCGGAAGTTACAACGCCTTGATTTCGCGCGCGCACATGTCACCTGGACTTCGGAGTGGCAACGTGTTGTCTTTTCGGACGAAAAAAAGTTTAATTTGGAGGGCCCCGATGGCTACAGCTACTATTTTCATGATCTTCGAAAAGAACCACACCATCTTGATAAGTTGCACAGCAGTGCTGGAGGTATTATGGTATGGGGGGCCATTTCCTATTATGGCACCTGTGAGCTTAAATTTATTCCAACCACCATGAATGCGTTGTGTTGTTATAATGGTATATTGAAAGAGGCCTTTCCACACTTCCAAACTCTTTTTTTGCAAATCTAAAATGGATTTATCAACATGATAATGCCCCTATACATACGGCCCGGATTGTTAAATCGTATATAGCGAGCCAAAACGTGGAGTTATTAAACTGGCCACAGTATTCACCGGACTTGAATATCATTGAGAATGTGTGGGGATGGCTAACACGTGAAGTATATGGATCAGGTCAGCAATATTCGAGCGTCCCCGAACTTATTGCAGCTATCAAATTAGCATGGGGCTCGATATCGTTGAATTATTTGGGAAAATTTGGGAAAATTGTATGCATCCCTTCCAGACCGAATGTGTGAGGTTTTGGAGAAAAAAGGAGGCTCAACACACTATTAAAAACTTTTTTTGTGTTAAAAACATGTTAGTAATTTCTTATTTAAGTAATATTGTTATTTGAAAAGGATTGAAATATTCTTAAATGGTTTTTAGATAAAGTGTCCTATTCAAAAGTGGTGCAAAATGAAGACTCCAAAATTTGTTACTTATTGGTTAACAATGTTTTTTGTATACTTACAACTTTTGAATAATTTTGTAATTTTCGTCTAATTACTACATTTAAATAAACTTTATAAGAAAACAAAAATTATTTTCCTAGATGGCTTGGTTTAGCAGCAATTAACTATAGAAAATCGACTTTAGAGGTGTCCTATTCAAGTGGCGAGCAGTGTATAGTAATAATTTGCTTGCAAATTATTATATTTGAGGTTTATTTCCTCCGTTGCCACAATGTCTTTTTTTTTAGATCCAGTTGCAAATGGAAGACAATTTGTTCTAGAAATTATATGTATATACCATATATACTTCTTTGATCCACTTTTGTGTGTTTCATACAGTACAAAACGAAACATGTACCGTATTTGTCTGAGTACGGTACTTGTTGTGTTCTTACTCTTTGTGTACTTTTGTTTTGTATACGAACCCTGGTTATAAAAAAAGATTGCTGGAAGTCACACTAATGATTAACTTATACCAAGTGTGTTAACTGAGGTGAGAGTATTTTCTCCACTAATACAGAAGGGCCGGAATGGGTGCACCCACATACAAGAAGTCTTCTGTCAATTTGTGCTTTGTCTGTTGTTGTCAGTTTTCACACTTGTGCTGCCTTTGGAATTCCCAAACAGTCATAGCAATGGCCTTTGCCGACTTGCAGAAGATAGGCAAAGCCTGCTGATAATAGAACCAGGAGGTTCTTGAAACAGCTGTATAGTCGACCATCTTCCTTTGTGGTATGTCTGTGTGCGTCTTGTTTTAAAAGTTATGAAAAGCATAAATTATTTACAGACTAGAATATATAGACTCTAAATCAGGCACGCCCAAAAGCAGCATACGTCAGAGCACTCAGTAATACTCACAAAGAAAAGCACCAATACCAATAAGGGAACAATTTACTTTTACATTGAAATTGGCTAAGGCAACAACAAAATCACATGAAATTGTTGTTGGTCAGTTTGCTTGCGCGCGCAAACACCAATCAAAGAAGAGAACAAAAACGGGTTTTGTTCTACGCGACGCATACACACGAAATCGTTTGCATGTGTGTCGTTTTGTATAACTCGCGCCCTGCATGTATACGATCATTGATTTCCTATCCCACCCGACAATCGTTAACGAAAACGGATCCGTTTTCGATGTTTTCTCGAAGATTTCTCTAACAAAACTATCGAGAATGTGTTCCGTTTTCGGTCCGAAAAAGTATTACCTGTCGCTCAGTTGGTGGCAGCAAAACGTAAGTTCTCGAAAATGGTTGAAATCTGCTGAATATTGTCATTGCTCACTTATTTAATTTAAAATTTTTGATAAAAAAAATCACTGGACAAAGAAGGCCCTACTCCATTAGGGTTTGCTTGACAATGTGTGGTTCATCGGTCAGCAAACTGAACGTCATGCAAAGCATTTAATTGTTCCTCATAGCGTGGTGTGGGCTTCAAATCCATGATATAGGGCAGTATATAATCAGGAAAGACTTTGGCTTTGCTGCGTGGTATATTCTTAACTATGGCTAGGTAAGCAGCAAGTGTTTCAACTTGACGGCAGATTTTGTGGGCCAGATTCAGCTAAGGACAGACAGAGAAAGAGAGATTTTGATGAAGATTTGGAAAGTCCTTAAACCCACCTAGCATTTGGAAGATCATTTTAACAAGAATTAACTTGATGAGTCATTTTTGAGCCCTTTGGTTGATTAAAAATAGATTAGTTTCATGTGCGATTTAAGGAAGACTCGAAAATGACTCGTGCATTTGCTCAAAAATGATTCGAAAATGAGTCGAAACTGATCAGAAATACAAGTTAAAAACGACTCTTCATTAAGAGTCGCGGCTTAGGTACCATTTTCTCCCGACAAAAGTTTCATTTATGATCAGAAAATGAGCGAAATTATGACTATTTTAATCAGACTGGGAACTCGAAGAAGACACGAATGTGATCAAAAATTTGATACAATGCTGGCTGGAAAGTACTCACAATATAGGTCAAAATGCGATCCAATTGGACAACTTTTGCAACAGTTGCAGTGCGGCCATCACCTGGCCGAATACTTTTTCTCAACTGCCCACTCTTCCTTCATCGAATATATAAACGCTTATATTAGAGGTTAAGAATTGGTGCAAGCGCTTATTCTCAATGCCAGCCAAATTATTGTCCACCAGCTCGCGTTTCCCATGTCTGTAGGCCAGTAATTGGAAGAGTTCTCGGTTCAGACCTCCAACAAAGCGCATCTGCAAAATTAAAAAAGTCCTGACTAGAATTCCCCTTTTCAACCCTATTTTATTTACCTCGCTTGGACACCGAACGAACTTATTCGCTCTAAATTTATCAACAAATGAGGTGGCAACCAATGACTAGCTGTCACAAACAGAGAAAAAAAAAAATTGAAAATCCGTATGAAACCAGCTTTTCTTAAGAAATTCGGATTTTGTTGTTAAGAGAAACTATCGTAAATGTCGTAGGTCCGAATACATACGTTTATCTGTCGGGTGGGATCTTCGGTGCAATTACAAAAACAAAACTCACCCAAAGAGCATACGGCTGGGCATTGCTGCTCTAAACACTGTGATTTCCTATGTGGACAATAAGAAACTCAATGCGGACTATCGCTTAACACCACTTAGAATTTAGAGGCAGCGTAAATTTGATCTCTAATACTCAATGCTCCATGTCTTATTGACCTGGAGCCTGCTAAAACGGTTGATAATCCAAAATCGAATATGATATTATCAAGCCTCTAAACTTTTATGTATGTATGGATAAAATGCTAAAGTTTATGTTCAATTTACGTATTATTTAGTTATTATTACGAGAAACAAACTACAATTCGGTTTCGTTCCCTGCTAAAAACTCATCCTAAGGTTCTGTTTCTTCTCACTTTCATATGTCAAAAGTTCTTTCCAATTGTTATAATATATGTAGTTAATAAACATTTCTTATGAATGGAGAAAAAAAAATCAATACACTTAACTCAAATAAACAATATAAAAAGCAAAGTTAATGGTTGAACTGACTCATTGACTGAAATCAACTTGAAATGATTGCCTGGACTAGATTTGCCCTTCAAGGGAAAATGTCAAAAGGCGACGGCATGGAGAGTACACACACACACACACACACTTTAACATATATTGGTTTTCCCCAGCATGTGTGTGTGGTTCGGGACTGGGTGGATAGTTAACTCCAACTTGGGACGAAGGGGCGTGTGTGTTTGCTTTACATTTTAATGAGCCAACAATTGCATCATGGAAAACTCTTTTGCCTGTCAACTTTGGCATTCGCTTTTACTAATTTGAAACTAATTTTGGGTTTTCTTGCAGGGTAACATGAAGGGAAAACATCTCACACGGAGCCATGCCATGCGTGAGTCTACATCGCCGCCGCGCACGCCAACGCCACGAGCTGCCTCCGAGCAGCAGCAGCTTCAAGGGGAGTCCCCTCACGAGCACAACAACAACAATGCCATAACCAACAACAATAACAACAACAACAACAGCAAAGCACAATCAACAACTGGACGCGGCAATTCGCCACTGATGGAGACACCCGCCGTGATTGTCACTAGTCAGCAGCCACAGCAGCAACAGCAGTCGCCACCAAAGCCTCCACAGAATGTTCCTTTAAGCAATGAGGCTGAGTTCCCCAAACTGACGCCGCCCAAAAAATCTGGAGGAGGTCAACACAATCGCACTAATAGCAATGGCAGCGGCATGGAATACAACAACAATAACAACAGCAACAATGGCAAAAAGTTTGTGGTAGACCTAAAAGCCAATGGTCTGGACAACAACAACAAGAATCATCACAACAACAACAACAACAACAACTCTTCCACATCTCTAATCTACAACTCAGGCATGAACTA
The DNA here is from genome assembly GCA_037044535.1 of Lordiphosa magnipectinata. NCBI lineage: Eukaryota > Metazoa > Arthropoda > Insecta > Diptera > Drosophilidae > Lordiphosa > Lordiphosa magnipectinata. The sequence continues at coordinate 20,097 of JBAMBO010003214.1, read as the reverse complement.
CAAGGCCACCGATCGCCATGAGCGCCATGAACGTCACGAGATGTCCAGCCAGAATAGTAATCTCAGCAGCAATAACCATGATGAAGACTCCTATCACTATGAGCAAAGAGGCGGACCACCCGGCGGTGGTGGCAAGGGCAAGCATCGCACCAATACCAATGCCAAGGGTAGCAAGCCACGCTTGAAGCACATTGGCGGCAGTTCCTCCGGCAGCATTGACAACATAGGTGTGGGTCCAGGCGGAGGTCCAGGAGGTGGAGGCGGCGGCAACGGACTGGTGGGCAACTCCAATAATCCCAATAATTCAAACAACTCTAGCAACAATACCTCGGGCTTCATTTCGCGTGGTAAGTTGTGCTGATGATGGTGATGCCACGACTGATGTCACGACTCCATTAATTCTAGTCTTTCATCAATCAGAGAATTCGAGTGAACAATATACGGACTATGGTGGCACCGATTTGCTCATGTTCTTTCGTGATACATTGAACAAGAATCCCAAGGATCGGCATATATTGTTGAAAATTGAAAAGGATCTAATGGATTTTGTGCAGGAAAATGGGTGAGTGGATGAGTAAAGAGTAGAAGAATAGTATAAAAGGTAGGAAAAAGTCAGTTTGTCCATGCTGCCATGTCCCCTTTTTTCGCTATCAGTCAGACATTGTGCTTATTCGCTGTAATCCATCCATTGCCACCAGCTCAAGGCGGCACTATTCCTGCGTCGAATGACTGCAAGCTGCAGTTAACTCGAAAAGCACACCTTCTGTCCGCCGATGTGGAACCTCGCTATTTTGGACGATAATGCTTTCGTTGCTTTGATGGCCTTACTCTTCCACCAAGCAACATAAACAATCAAAATCAAACGATCTTGCTTTTATTCTAAATATTTTATCCCTAAAGCCCCATACGGACATCCGACGTTCGTAATTTAGCTTACTTCGTCATATGATTCGTCACCGTGGAACGTAAGAGTAGTGTGACCAGAATTAAGAAAAAATTACGCCTTGAATTGAAGTTTGTGGTATTTTTAGTTTTACTGGCGGTGGGTCACACTGCTCGATCATCTGTTTTTTGTTTTGATGCCAAGTTGACTTATATTTGCAAGATAAATTGGAGTAACTGCTGGTTGTGGCCCCATCTTCGATGCTGTCTCCCACCTGAGTTGACGACAACATAGACTCAGAAATGCACTCTTCTATATCCACTGCAGAATTGTCCAGGCACTCACCAGGAAGCAAATTCATTAAATTAATTTACAAAAATATTATTGATCGGCTTACCTGCGCTTTGATGAGACATTCGGCAGAAACGACATTAATGCGCCGAATGTCCAATCAATGTTAACATCGTCCATAAAAGAAGGGCTATCTATTCGCTCAGCACCGGCACTACCAATCTTCATCTGCTTTGCGCTTCTGCCATGATAGCGATAGCTTTCCCGCAAAGACTTAAAGCCTTTTCGGCAATCAGCCACTGTAACATATTGGTACAAGTTTTAGTCGAATTGATCAAAGTGTTAATTTTTCACATATGTACATACCTTCTTTTTGTAATAACGCGGCCACTTCTCCCCAAGCCTTGATTACAAAGTTTAAGTCCGAATGTCGGGATGGGAAAGATCCCAAATGACATCCCGCTCTTTCACCGCCAAAATTAAAGAAATTTTTTCGTTTTTGCTTTTCTGCCATGTTCTTTTTTATTATTATTTTTAAGTTCACTTAAGCTTAATGCAATCCCGCTGATCGATGCTCAGAGTGACTTAACAAGGTACATTCTCAATGCTGCGTCAGCTGCTCAAAGCACAATAAGGCCCACAGCCACTTTACATAGTCTCCACAAAAATGTGCTGTTAAGCGTAACATTGACTGTTCAGGGTGACATTCAAATTCTGATCTACGTACTTGCAAAAAGTTCAAGTGGCGAAGTTGTAACTTCTGCTTCTTCTTCCCTCAATTTTTGTATGAAACTTCTCGTTGCTTCAGATGTCCGTATGGGGCTTTAAACCTAACTTAGCGTACGTTGTGTTGTAATCCACAACGCATCTCAAGTGGTTCCCAGGTCTGGTCCTCTTTAAGGGTGGTGTCAAATTCACACAGATCCTTGTCCTTAACGCTAAATATATGTTATGTTATTGCAACAAGAGACATGTTTATGGGTTAGGTTGATATTTCTGAATATGATATTTAACGCTATATGTGAATCTCCCGACAGTCTGGGTAGCACTTTGGCTTGAAAGAATCGGATCTTGTGTAGTTTCGTTGTAGCTGCAATTACAAATACTTGTAGGCTATATTTCCATGCGGGTGCAATGATTGCCTTGTATACATGTACCTTGATTCTCAATGACCCTCAATGGCTCTTCGACAGAGCCACTTTGTAAGCTGGCTTATGGGTAAGCCAAAAGTCAGGCTGACATTGGCACACTTTGCTTGATTGATAACAATATTTCAGCATCTTGTCCTGTCTGTCATTACTGAGAATGTTGGACGCTCCCCTGTGTCACTCTTGCACCTAAAGTTCTTATACTCGATTCAGCTCTATCAAGGACGATGGCAAACGTCCTGTCAGTTAGGATGCTGCGTAACAAATCAAACAGCTGTGTTGGGAGAAGACTCTTTATCTTGCACAGCAATCTAACTACGATTGAACACTTGCTTCAGGTCAACCAAAACTTCCACGAGGTACTCCTTTGCATGGGACTTTTCTAAGCTTAAATTGAAAGGACCAAGACTAGTATACTGCTCAGCAGGCACCGACCAAAGCAAACTGATTGACCGGTATGATTCGAACTCTGAAGAACTCATCCGGGCCTTGTGGATCATTACGATCTGGACCTTCTTGCAGGCCCTCGGGCCTCGCTCCAACGCTTCGCACTATAGCGTCGTTTGTTCGGTACTGAACATTCTCCAGCTTAGCTATAGCTAACGATGCAAAGTACCATTTTTGTCCAGTCCAGTCCAATGTGTGGTTTAGCAGAGTACGTTTCTCAAAAAACTACCAGATAAGCCTCGCTCGGCCTCGCTCGTCCGGGATAATAAAGATCTCCATATTTCCCATCATAACATCAAATTTGAGGCTTTTAGCTTTAATAAATTCCGAGATCTAGCTCTGAACCACTTTTAAACCCTTTTGAACTGCTTTCGAACCGGTTCAGAAGTTATTGTCACCATTTGGTAGCCGCACCAAGCTCTAGAGCAGCGATGTCCAAAATTTGAAAAGGCAGCCACGCGTGGTTGGCAAGCCAAATTCTACCGGCGTCGCAGCCGACACACGCATAGAGAGAGAGAATACGTGTGTTCTATAAATAGCACGCTCGGCGGCTTGCTTTCTTACGATGCGCGTGTTCGGCTTCGTGTTCTCTCACGAGGCATTTGTATGTTTGATTGTTGCTCATGTTGAAATGTCAACATGCTTACTTCGCGTTTCGCTGCTATGCACACATACGCAATGCTTGCTTGTGTGAGTTTGGACACCACTGTTCTAGAGCTTTGACAGGCTATGATACCACAATGGTTATTGCTGCTCTTATTGTGACCCAATTTGTTGTTCGTAGGTATCATGAAATAAGTTCTTTTTCTATGTTCGGAAGTCTTTTGCAAAGCTTTTCCGTGTCGTCTTGCTATGCTTGACCAAATGGTTGTTGATATTAGATGATAAACAACCCTTGTGAAACAGCATTCCAAAGTTTATATACCTTTGCAACTCGGGAAATTTTTTTTAAATAATGAATTTGAATGTTTGAATGTTTATACAATTTTATTTTTGCTTCAAGCAACAAACGTTGAGGGATATTGAAAACTGACCAATAGATGGCGCCACTACTGTGACCATTTAAGCTTAGTGTTTCAATGTGTATAGTGCGTGCATCAGATAATTGCTGCAGAAGTTTGCGTGTCTGTCGTTTTTCAATCGTCGTTACCACTTTAGGTAAAAGGGTTTTGATGTATAACTAACTTTATTGTATATAACTTAAGCTAACAATTACTGTTGAGTTGAACGGAGCGGCGCGGGCGCCACCCGCGCGTGATTGAAGCCAGCAGGAAACTGCGCGCCAGTGATGGCTCCCGCGTTAGAGTTGGTGCACGATGAATAGTGTGACCAGAGGCGGACAGGGCTGCCACATCATGTGGCGATTTAGGCTACTTTGATTATTTAATGCAAAACCCAGTACAGATTTAGTTGGTTTATTGCGTGGCTTCTAGCCGCTATGAATAAGTTTAACAGAATGTCAAGAGTTGAATGTGGGAATGTGTGTGTGAGTTAGAGATGTACAACAAAAGGCGGAATTCCATCGAGTAACGAGTTGCCAGTGATGTGCGAACCAGTTGGAACTGTGATTGAGGCTGGTTGAACTTAAAGCGCCACAGCCACTCCGTCCCCAAATGAGCCGACCGGCATATTAGGGAAGTCGACGCCGAATCCATGACATGTTGTGTGTGTCTCCAGTGTTTGGAGGTTCAAGAGGTTTCTTGACGTGGTTGTTGCGCAGGAACACGGTGTCCATATGTTTCGGAAATGTTTGAGTGACGTTCCTCTTCGTAAGCTCGAACATCCAATTGATATATTGACGTGAAGACCTTAGCTGGATGTCGTCGTGTTGACTGAACATGTGATGCTGTATGTCAGTGGCTGATGTCGTCTAGTTGACTGGACATAGGAAATAGTTAATATAGCAATAAATAAGAAATTGGAATTAATGATGATATTATTAGTTTCATGCAAGGGGTACAAAGCTTTAAAAGCGTATAACTTTGGAACGGTGAGGGCAAATAAAAATGTTAATTTTTGAAATAATTGTAAAATTGGGGTGACGACATTATTCCGACGACATAATTTCGACAGAAAAAAACGACACAATTTCGAGCGAAATAATGTCGTTTTGTTTTGTCGGAACAATTTCGTTTTAAAACGACACAATTTCGATTCCAAATGTACTGGGCGAAATTATGTCGTCGGAATTATGTCGCTATGCCGTAAAATTTACCCATCTTTCAAATTGCATCTCTATTTTTTTTTGATTTTCATAGAAATTTTAAAAGCTATATTGCGCTATTTACCAAATTTATGCAAAATTTTCGAAAAAATGTAATTTATGGTACCTAAACGAGCAAAAGCATAGCCAAAACTTATCTTTTATGCTCATAAAAGTAAAATTTTGACATTTTTCTTTAAAAATGCTGATTTGGAAACTTAGAAAATCGTGATTATTGACAAATTTGTAAGCAAAATTAAAAAACAGCACGGAAAACCCGATTTTTGGGGAAAATTCGACTTGCGCGACCTCTAAACGTTTTCCGAAAAATCTGAAAAAAAAACTCAAAAATTTTTACCCCTATAAGCTTTCAGAAAATGCCTAAGCAAAAACAAAAATTTTTTTTGACGCACCCTACTATAGCTGAATGAATGCAAGTATAAGAAGTTTAGGTCCCATACATGTCTCTGCTATCTCTGCTTTCAATATCTTTGCTTCAAGCAAATTTCATTAAAAACTCCCTTGGTCGTAAACTGAATTTATTGTTTACTGATAGTCCATATGCTACTATATATCGTACATTTCCAATTTCTTTGCCTGAAGATAATTATCATCCTACCATAGAACTCCAATTGGATCTGCCAGGCATACCCGAGGATGTAAAGATAACTAAAGCGCATCTTAGACGTTGCTTTAGGAAGACAGACTACAATTATTCTGAACAATTTGTTGCTTAATACTGACTGGTCATTTCTTAATCAAGTGCATTGTGTTGAAACTGCCACCAATCTGTTTTATTCTCAGCTGTACGAGCTATTCGATATCTCCATTCCTCAGGAGAGTGTAAGTAACGCTTACAAAAATGTTCCATGGAGTTGTGCAAGCCTGAGACACTTGAAAAATGTGAAGTCTCGCCTTTTCAAAATTTACAAAAGATCTGGAAAAGCAACGGACTTCTCCAAATACTCGACTTTGCTATAAAAAACTAACTGTCTCGAGTACAGAGTAACGATCGATTTGTAACGATCCAAAGAGCTTCTACCATCTCGTAAATACCAAACGTCGTTCTAATGCCTTAACTTCTTCTCTTTTCTTTAAACATGAAAATGCCTCGTCCGACATTGACATTTCAAATCTCTTCGCAAAATTCTATCAATCAACTTACTCGTCGTCCGATGCCAGCAAAGGCTATTCTTATCCTATTTCCTCATATGATTTCATAAGCTGCCCCACCATTTTTTTTTCGTCTGTCTTGAATGGTTTACTTTCATTATTCCCTTACATTTTGCTTGGGGTTCGCGCGTAACAAGCTTAGGCTTGGTGTCGCATGGGCCACTTGAACGTACTGTGCATTGTACGTCAACGTCCATACAAAAAAAAAAAGGGTTCTCGTTCTGACATTTCAAAGTACAGGGGCATTGCGAAACTCTCTGCAATACCTAAACACTTTGAACCAATTATAGCATCTCAGTTACAACACTCATGTTCTCCTTTTATATCGCCGAACCAGCACGGATTTGTTAAAAACAGATCCATTACTACAAACTTACTGTAATTTACTTCTTTAGTGATTCATGGTTTCACTCAAGGTAAACAAACAGATGGTATCCTTACTGATTTTAGTAATGCTTTCGACAGTGTCTCTCATTGCCTTCTGATTTTGAAATTGCGTCTGCTGGGATTTCCACTGGGGCTTCTTAATTGGATAAAATCTTATCTCCAGTCTAGAACTCAGAAAGTAGTCTTTAATAGTAGCACTTCTTATCCGGTATTTGTGACCTCTGGAGTTCCCCAGGGCAGCCATCTTGGACCTCTTCTCTTCGTGTTATTTATTAATAACCTGCCTAATGTAATTAAGCATTCTCGTGCACTGATGTACGCAGATGACTTAAACGTATTCCTGTGCCAACGATTCTGCTTTGCTTCAGGTTGATTTGAATTCCATTTTTATGTGGTGCTTTTACAATTTGTTGCAAATGAGCGGGGACAAGTGTAATTCTATGACATTTTATCGTAGAACCCCTCTTCTGATTAACTATTTATTGGATTCTTATCAACTTGAACAAGTTGAATCTTTCCATGATCTGGGTATTACCCTCGACCATAAACTTTCTTTTGGCACTCACATTGAACTTTCTGTGAATAAAGCCATGGGATTGTTAGGTTTTATTAAACGTTGGTCTAAGGAGTTCAATGATCCCTACACGACCAAGCTTTTGTTTATATCCCTAGTGAGGCCTATTTTGGAGTTTGGTTCGTGTATTTGGAACCCTCAATCACTCACCCTGTGTAAACGTATTGAATCTGTCCAGAAGCAGTTCCTTTTGTTTGCCCTTCGCAACCTGGGTTGGGACCCACAGTTGAGACTTCCTCCCTTTATTTCCAGGCTTAAGCTTTTAGACTTACCTTCACTTGAGCATAGACGTACTACCAACATGGCTATAATGTTTCTAAACAACATAATAAAGGGTAATATTGACGCTGAGTACCTACACGAAACTATATTCCCTTGAGGCTTCCTGTTGTTTCTACTTTATATGACTCTAATGGTCCTTTTCGCATTCTGTGTAGGGATTACAATACTATCTTTCCTCTTCTCAGTGATAACCTTTCCGACGAAGGCCTGCGGTCTTTTATTCTTCACAATCTTGCACTTGCATAGTTTCTAGTTTTTCTAGGAAATTCCTTCCGATCACCAACGCTGCGAGCAGGGGGATAGCTGGTCATAACGACAAAATAAATTACCCCCACCGGGGGTTTTTCCTTTCTACCCCCCTTATTTTGTATCATTTTATATTCTATTATATTGTAGCTGTGTCTTTTAGACGAAGCTGCAATTAAAATAAATAAATAAAATAAAATGTCTAACCTCTATCTCTGTATTAAATAATACATTTAATCAGCACGGTTGTAGATTTTGATTTGTACTGACTCGCTCAGTGTGAGCGAGCTGCTTTTATATCTAAATTTCTCATCCCTTAATTTCTATTCTTCACTAAGGCAGTTTTTGTAAGATAGCTGCGTGTGCATAAATATAAAAATGCATTCGTGAGAGGAATACACATTGCCTCACACGATGCATATTAAGTGGTGGGAACCGGATGACCTGTTCAAGTGGTTCCCATGGTTGATCCTTTTCAAGTGGTGTGTCTGCTGGGCTGATCGTCCTTGTCACTGCCGCTTTTAATATTTAATGCTATTACAAAAGGTGGCATGTTTATGACATAGGCGACAAGGACTAAATATTTAATGTTACAAAGAATGATAGGTTTATGATATGTAACGAACAATCTCCTAGCATCTCTGAGATCTGCTTGACATGGCTATATCGATTCGGATATTGATGCTGATCAAGAATATGTATACTTTATAGGATCGGAAATGATTTCTTCTCCCTGTCCCCCTAATTCCTTTAATAAAACAATTTCTTCCTAACTTCTTTTTCAGTCGCGGCTGTGAGTATCGTTTTCCGCCTGCTTCTTCATACAATCGTATGTTGATTCATCGTACGGCTGCCTTCTTTGGCATGGAGCACAATGTGGACTCAGAGACTCAACAGTGTGTGATTGTGGCCGTTACCAAGGGCACACGCATACCAGAGGTGAGCCTACAAAAAAAAAATACACATTCAAATTCTCTACTAAATACCCCCACCCCAATCCCACTCTAAAGGTTCGCTTCAAGAATTTGGTAAGAGGCGATCATCGGGAAGATGCCCGCAAGTCAATTCTCAAGAGGGACACGCATAGCTTTGATGAAATGCGTCAGTCTCCCTATCTATGTCCCGAGCGTATGATGTTGGATCGCAAGGCCAAAAGTTTTGAGGAACGTGAGGAGGATTATGATCGTGCGCGTAGTCGCATCTTTAGTCGCACTGCCAATCAAGATGGTTATGGTGAGGAGGAGTGCTATGGCGGCTGGGAGCAACAGCAGCAGCAACAACAACAGCAGCCGCCACAGCCTAGGCCCAAGCGACCCAATGGCAAAATGCTGCAAATGCAGAATGTAAGTTGGCAAATAACCATAGAGAATGCTCTAAATGATTGACTTTGTCTCCTTTTCTCAGTCCACGGAGTCACGTGATGGCATGAGATCTGGTGGTGCTGTACCCAAATCTCATAATTTCGGCAACTATGGTGGTCCACCAAGTGCTGGTGGCCCTGGCGGTAATCCACTGCCACGTGGAGACTCTACCAATTCGAACAAAAGTGGAAGTCGTGGAGGATTTGCCAAACAGGATTCAACTGGCAGCACCAGCACACCTTGGCGGCTCTCACCATCCAGCAGTGGGTAAGTGTAAGCCATAGGGGATTCATTTTAACCCACAAACGCTCTCGCCCAGAAAAATCAATTTGAAAAAAAAAAAAACTGTTGAACATTTTTGTATGCTATCCCCCCAACAACAACAACCAACCAACCAACCAACAACAACATTCAAACCAACTCCCCATCCAGCTACAAGACACGCACCCAATCTGTGCGCTCCGATTCCGTCACGCCATCGCCCACCGGCTACGGCAGCGACAGGCAGACGCCGGAGCTAAGTCAACCCACCTCCAATCGTTTAGGAGGAGGAGCACAAAGAACATCGTCCAACCAAAACAACAACTCCTCAGCATCGAGACTCGTCTGGGCCGTCACAGACATTTCGAATGTGCCAATTGGCAGCGTCCTCATTGATCCGCAAACCCTACAACCAATTGTCAATGCAGACGGGTAATTTACAAAAACCAAACAAAGAACACACACAACAACAACAAATTTTTTATCTAGATTCCTCCTTTCCAATTCTACATTTAACTGTGCGAAATAGCGTGAACAAATAATTTTGTTGTTTCGTTTTTTGTTTATGTTGCTTTTTGCCAATTGCTGCAAATACTTGCGAATTGTTTAGGATCCAGAGAGAGAGTTTTTGTACAGTAACAAGTTGTTAGCTCTCTCTCTTTTTTGTTTTTGTTTCTAAAGCAGCGTTAAGCAGGTAGTTCCCCATTTCGATCTTTCTTCGGTTCAAGGAAGCAATACTAAAATAATTAACCCTTACTTAGGTTCAATAGTTGATTTCAAAACATGTTGCAAGTATGTTTATGTCTCTTCCCGTCTTTGAAACTCTAAACTTTCCCAAGCAAAACTTACGACTATTCGCAATTTATTTTTGAAGTGAAATTCCACGAAATCATTTCCTTAACCAATCTATCTCAATAAACCAGCCCACAATTTTCGTCAATTAAGCATTCCGATGTGATAAACTGAAAAGTCTATTTTTATAAAATATATTTATTAAAAAAGTTTTAAATTTGGCTGATCTGTGAGAGATTTAAGGTCAGAAATGTATCTATGGGTGCCCGAAGAAGAACTTTACTTTCTGCCTAAGCTAGTCTGGCAGCAAAGAACAAATTGGACCAACTAGGTAGCAGGAACAACCTGTCCCTACGCTGGATACCGGGACACAAAAACATAACCGGAACCGAAATGGTCGACGAACTGGCACGCAAGGGTGCAGCCAATGCAATGGTAGGACCAGAACCCTACTGTGACAAAGGCCAACACACCATTAGGGAGCTCCTTAGAAAGGAAGAGAATATGCTTAGAACAGCCTCCAGGGGCATGAGACAAGCAAAAGCTTTAATAGTGAACCACAACCCGAAAAGGTTGCAGAAATTGATCCAACAAGGAAAGAATGCCCTCAGGATCCTGACAGGGCTCTACACGGGCCACTGCAGGCTGCGGGGTCACCTATACAAGCTGGGAATAGTCAACACCCAACTATGTAGACACTGTGAATAGAAGGAGGAGTCCTCAGAACATATACTAGCCCACGGCGATGCTCTAGCGAGGGGCAGATTCAACTGATTTGGGGAACACAGCTTACGCCCCAACAAGATAAGTAACCTAGAACCCACGAAAATCCTGACATTCGTACATGAAATAGGGCTGCTATAAATAGATCAGTATTGTTCGCAGTGCTCTATTCCCCCAACAACAAACTACTTATTAGTCTCCACTCGTTTCCTTTTTGTGTTCTCGATTCCGAATAAAATTGCTCTCTTTTTACTGTTTGCAAACCACTGGTCCAAATGAGTGAATCCACAATTCCAAGAGAATCGATCGAATATGGAACAGTCGAAGATGAGAGAGGCTGACTTTTACGTTTCACTTTTCGGTTTGCCTTGGCAATACCAAATTCTGGACATATTAAACAAAACGAGAAGGCTAAGCTATCTTGGTCCGTGCCGAAGTTTTTATACCCTTGCAAGTTATTGTCTTCATCACGCTCCCGCTCTACTTGACGAGATGCTAGATTTTCTTCGCGAATAGCAGCCAGTCGACTAGCACTTCGAGTTGATATCCGATACGCCTGCCGTCGTTGCTCCTGGGACATTGAATACACTCGTGGAATTTTGATTGATTTTATTGGTCACAATATTGATTTCAACAATTTAAGCACATAAATAAACAAATAACTAAGTTCCTTTCAGTCTCGTAGCTCAAACTCGACTGCCACATATCATACATTTATTTTACTAGAAAAGTTCCTACGCCTACTAGGAAAGTTTTAAAATTGACTCTTCGACCGATCGTTTCTATGGCAGCTACAAGAAGTAGTCATCCGATCCGGGTTCCGACATATTAGCAGCGTGCAGTCAAAAGAAGACTCTGTGCAAAATTTCAGATCGATAGCTACAAAACTGAGGGACTAGTTTGCGTAGAAATAGACAGACGGACAGACGACCAGACAGACGGACGGACTAAGCTCAATAGACTCAGCTCCTCATGCTGATCAAGAATATATATACTTTATGTGGTCGGAGATGATTCCTTCTAAGCGTTGCAAACTCCTGGGCAAAATTATAATACCCTTTACAAGGGTATCAAAATACCTTGTAGATCAATTAAACACTTAAATGCCATTCGAATTTCACTAACAATTTCTAAATGGATCACAGAATTACGAAAAATTCACGTTATGTATGCAACTACGTGGTTTTTGTGTGCAATTGGTTGTCTGATTATAAATTCAGTCATTTCCGCCAAGATCACACCGGAAGGGCTGCAAAGGTGTAATTGTAGGTTGGCAGCACCTCTGCACTAGGCTGACTATTTTTTTTTTTAATTGCGCTCCAATTTTAAAAATTAAAGCAAGAATTTTACAGAGGGGAAGGTTTTTCTTTTGAAACGACTTGTTACTATAATGGCAGATTAAGTAATAGGTCGAAAGCTAAGTTCACATGAAAATTTGGCTATTTAGACCAAATTATGGAACTTTCCGGCCATATTTGATCAAATTATTTTGCGTATGGAACCATAGTTTAAGTTTTTATACTCTGTACCGAAGGTACATAGAGTATATTAAGTTTGTGCAAAAGTATGTAACAGGGAGAAGGAATCGTTTCCGACCCTATAAAGTATATATATTCTTGATCAGCATCAACAGCCGAGTCTATATAGCCATGTCCGTCTGGCCGTCTGTCTGTCCGTATGAACGAAGAGATCTCAGAGATGGTAAGAGATAGAGGTTTGACATGTATGGGACATATATTTCTTATACTTGCAGGCAGATCAAGTTTATTTTCAATTTTTGCCACGCCCCCTCCCGCCCCCGCAATTTGGAAAAAACTTCGTATCTCCTACAGTTTTGGAGATAGATCGTTCGTTCCTTCTAGAGATACCTTGTAATCAAAATTATTTATCGATTTTCTGAAGGAATGATAAAGATCGGATGAACGATACTCAAGTTATGGGCAAAAAACGGCCAGTTAACACCATCCACCAACACCATACAAAAACACCTAGATGGTTAGCCTTGAACATGAGCAAAGCAAATGCAGTAAATCCACCTAGATAGATAGATAGCAAAAACAGCAGCATGAGAAAACGGTGCTAAGAGTGCGTAAATTGGCCATTACTTTCAATCCACTGACAAACAAGCATTACTTTTCAAAACGAAAAACCTTTTTCGTTTTGCTGTTGCGAGTACATGAATCAATTTAACTTTCGAAAAGTAGCCGTGGAGGTCGAATTGAGAATATGCCTGTATATTTCAAATTATCATAATCATGGTTTGGTAGTTTTGTGAGGTCATTTGTGTTCGGAGACGACAAAGACATCTTCAAGTTTAATTTCTAGGTTCATTAGGGCTCGGAAGTTAGCATTTTTCATATAACATAGGATAACATAATACATAATATGGTGCTAAAGACCTAACCTAGTCCAGTGACTTTACTTAGTTACATGATACAACCATATAAGGTATGGCGCTCGAAGCAGAAAATTACCTGAACGTTTTTTCTCAGAGCGCCAGAGAGCGGGAGAGCAAGCGCAAACGTCAAACACACAGAAATTTACTGCAGTTACAGATTTACATACATATATATATGCATAAATATTATATTATTAACAACAATTTGACAAGTGCAAGCAAATTTGCAATGCAGCGACAACAAAACAACCAAAAATGACATGCGCGGACACAACCTTCCGTTTCAAGTGACAAAAGCATACTGAACTAAAATGACCCGAGCTGAGACAGCACTGAGGGAGCGCCATACCTACTATGATTGTATCATGCTTTGTTACAATACAATACATATACAAGCCGAACGCATGCCGAAGCTGAGGAGAAGAGAGTAAACAGGCCTTCAATCGCTGGCTAGCTTTTGATGCGGTCAGTTCGCAGCAAATTCACGGCGCTTTATTTTCGCACACTAATACACTCTCACTTTTTAACCTCGCTTTCGTTGCTCAACGCTGCTCTAGATGATATGTTGAGCACATTTGTGAACATTTAGGGAACATTTAGCGAAGTTTTAACAGAATAGATTGCCCACCAACTCTGTCAGGTCTTTGGTTTTTGAAGTTTTGAGGAAATATATTCAGATCCTTTTACCAAAAAGATATGTAATGCTACGTAACAGATTTGGAAACGGAACCAAATTTTGATTCACTTCCACCTTTTGTGTTGCGCTACTAACTTAAGGTGGGACTACAAAATAAATGTTTCATTTTAGTACAGTATTTCGATTAATCTATATAGTTTGTTAGATCTCTCAGCGCGCCCCCCTTCAAACACTTTGCAAGTTTTTTTTGCTTAACGCTGCTCTTTCTCACACACCATGTTTAGCAAATATAATATTTAAAATTTTACTACTTATTATTATTAATTAAATAATCTTATTATAGCAACTATATATATACATAATTATAATTATTCGATTTCGATGTTGTTTTTGTAAATTATCTGCCTAAAACTCAAATTAATCGACAAACAAATGCCACAACATATATATATAATATATATAATATATGTATATGAAATACTCTCTTGTACCGCGCGCTCTCAGAACGCTTCACAATTTCACTGCCGCTTCATTGACACCATTTCACCAGGATGCGCAACAGACTCACAAAAAAAAAAATATATATATATTTTGTCCATTATAAACTAGTGGAAACTGTATAGGGTGTGCTGTATTTGCTCATTTTTGATTTAGTTGCTCTCTCACTTGCTCAGCTGTTGTGTCTTTGCTCAGAGAGCAATATAAGGAGCAAGTGAGTGAGCAAGCGAAACACTGAGCAAGTGGAAAAGCAAACGAACAATTGAACAATAATGTTTGCTCACTTTGTTCATCCACTAAAAGTGAGCATTTTCACTTAACACCACACTAATCACCCAGCTTGCTCTCTCTTTCTCTCTCTCTCACACACACACACTCTCTCTCTCTCCCGCCTGCCTTCTGCGAAATAATGCAAAACAAAAAACAACACACAATAAACAAATGTATCTATCGTCTGCCACTGTTGTCGTCTAATCCTAATCGTTGTTCGTTCCAATTTGCATTGTGCATCGTCATTTGTTGTTGTTGTTTTTCCAAATACTTTTTTTAATGTCTGTCGCTGCCGTCGCCTCACTCCAACCAAAAAAAAAAAACATCTAAGTGGCAACTCTGTCAGCCAAACGCTTGAGCTGACTGTACTTTCCTTTTTGTAAACTTACTTGTTTTTTGCATGCCAAAGAAGAGCGAGAAATAATACCCCCCCATATAAAACACTTTCACCAAACACAATCGCCTCACTTCTAATACTCCATGTCTCATATTTCCAGCTCCATCTACCACTACGACCCGTCCAATTTGCCGCCCAATCAGGCGCATCAGCAGCATGCGGGCAACAATTATCAATCTGGCAATTATGTAAACTATCGCAGATCATCACCTCATCAGCCGCCGCCACTCCCACAGCATCAGCACCAGCCACAGCCACCGCCTCCTCCACCTCCTCAGCATCAACAGCAGCAGCAGCAGCAGCAGCCGCTTTACGCTCAAAATGAGTTATCCTGCAGCTCTACCGAAAGCTATGCCGAAGAGATACAGTCCCCGGGTGTAGATTGCTCCGAAGGTTATGAGGTGGTGGTCTACCCAAATGATCAACAGCAGCCGCCCAGCCTGGAGGCCAGCATTAAAGGCGACGATTGTGATAGTTTGGCCAGTGCCACAGCCTGCCTAAGCATTACCACATCGACTTCCACCAAAAACTATGATCGCATTGAGGTGCAAAAGTACAAGAATCAGGCGACTAGTCCGAATATACCAGCCTGTTGTGCTGCGGCAGAAAAAGAAGTGGAAATGACAATGCCCGTACAACTGCCGGAAACGGCGGAAGAGTCAACCGCTGCAGTAGCCATCCTAGAGGTGACACCCAGAGAGACGCCACTTTCCAGTGCCACCAATACGCAGGTGAACTGTGATGTTCAATCGGTGTCACCCAGCTCTACGCCCTACAGTCAGTGTGAGGTGAAGCCAGCTAGTCAGAGTCACGGTCAGAGTCATGGTCCAAGTCATGTGGCTGAGGAACCCAAAGCCACCACCTGGACCTATACGCAAAGTTATCAGGCACCCGATGGATCCACCGTCTTTCATACAACAACCACACCGAATAGCACTGCACCCTACTGTGCCACTACATATCAGCAGGGGGTAAGTGATTTGTAAATTCGTGATATATTCCGGTCCTTCGGAGTTTTCGATGTGAAAGACCGTAGAATTGAAATTAAGCCTACACAAAGCCAGTTATACGCCATTTGAATGGTTTCTTTTTACAAAAGCAAGTAAATTCTGTTTTCTGTCCGGTCCTTCGATGCCATTATTTTCGGAATATTTGTCTTGCCAGCAAACCTAGCTACTTTAACGGTGTTTTGCTACAGAAAAGACTTTTTTAAAAGCAAGTAATTTATTGATAAATCCGGGAATTCCATCCTTTTTTCGGAGTTCTTGTCGTGGAAGCTCTTAAGTTACCCTACAAACAAAATTTTTCACACTAGAAAAGACTTTTCTTTTCAAAAGCTTGTTAATACTTTATAAATTCCGGAAGTGATCTGGAAGCGAGCATACCTAACAACTTATCCTAAAAAGCAAGTTATTAAAATGAGTTATATAATGAGGACACGAAAGAAGGAGCTAGGTTACATAGAGTCTTGTCCAGGAAAAGCCCTGACGGCAACATCGCGCTCAAAAAAGCTAGCAATGCATACACAGAGAGCAACGAGGAGAGAGTACGTCTCTTGTTAGACACTCACTTCCCGGGAAACATCTCCATGGAAGAATGTGACAAACAAAAGATCTATTAACACCCACGTGGCTCTGACTGGGCAGAAGCCAAAAAAATTGTTTCCGCAGGGAGACTTGAGTGGGCAATTGGAACATTCCAGCCCTTCAAATCCCCCGGGTCGGATAGCATTTATTCAGCATTCCTTCAAGAAGGGAAGGACAGGAAAATCATGACTAGCAGTCTTGCTACTGGGTACATCCCGCACGCTTGGCGCAGAGCAAGCGTAGTCTTCATCCCCAAAGCAGAGAAGAAGGATATAACTAACCCCAAGTCTTTCAGACCCATCAGCTTGACATCGTCTTTACTAAAAACAATAGAAAAGCTGGTGGACAACAGTATACGCAATACGCTGTTAAAGGAGGCACCCCTCCAGCCAACACAGCCCGCGTACAGAGCAGGCCGCTCGGGAAGATGCTCGAGAAAACAATAGGAGATAAGGAAGTCGCTCTGTGCGCCTTCCTAGATATTGAGGGAGCATTTGACAACACATCCCTTAGTGCTGTCAAGAATGCTCTAATCAGAAGAGGAATAAACTTCACAATAGGCAGATGGATAGATTCACTTCTACGATGCAGAGAAGCCTCTGTAGTGGAAGGTGCAAAATCCATCACAGTAACCACAACTAGAGGATGCCCTCAGGGAGGAGTAATCTCCCCACTGTTGTGGAGTCTACTTGTGGATGAACTCTTAGAAAGACTCGCGTCCCAGGGCATAACATGCCAGGGATACGCAGATGACATCGTTATCCTTGCAAAAGGAAAGTACGAAGAAATCCTATGTGACATAGTCCAATTGGTGCAATGAGGTTGTTCTCAACCTAAACCCTGTAAAAACCATCGTTGTACCGTTCACTAGAATATATATACTTAGTAGAATGAGGCCAATACGTCTTTCGGGCTGCCTCATAGCACCGGAAAAGGAGGTCAAATATCTTGGCGTCGTTTTCGACAACAGGCTAAAATTTGACAAACACATAGAGAATACACTTAGTAAGTGTACTAGGGCACTATACACATGCAGGAGCATATACCACACATACTCCGATGGCTATACCTCATGGTGGTGAGACCGATACTCACGTATGGAGCTGTCGTGTGTGGAGATAGAGCAAATCTTCTCACAGTAAGCAGTGTTTTTGCAGTTGCAAAAGCTACAAAGGCTGGCATGTGCATGCATGACCGGAGCCATACGTACCTGTCCGACAGCGGCCCTAGAAGTACTGACTCCACCATACCATCTGCTTGAAGAAAAAAGCCACATTGCTCAGACTGACTGCAGAAGGAGTAGGCAGGAACTACATAGTAAGCCTGAGAGACTCTGAGAGGTTGGAGAATGAAATCCCTATAATCCTTCCACCCAGAGACGAGATGGTGGCAGAGTTCCACTTTGACAGGAACTTCACTGTACACAAAAGTAATAAGAGAGATTGGATCTCACTAGAAGAGACATATAAAATGCAACCACACACAATTCAGTGGTACACAGACGGCTCTTTGATACCCCAAGGAGCTGAACTTGGAACCTGGAACGAAAAGGTTTGAGTCAATGGGAGAATTTGCAAGGCTGAAATTCCTTCTTGTGAAAAAAAGTCTGCCAGGTTGGACAGGTATGCGTTTATGCATTAAGCCTTTGATCGATCTCCATTTTGTTTCGATTAGTTTGATATCTGCGCGCGGACGTGGGATCTTTAAGAGTAATGGGGAGAGAACTCCACCTTGAGGCACTCCTTGTTATATGTTCCTGGTCTTAGAGTGGGCTCCTTTAAACTCCACTTGGGCTTGTCTACATGTAAGGTAGTTGGAGAGTCATCTTTTGAGCAGGTTAGGGAGGTTACCTCTGTAGCAGGTCTTCTAGAAGGGTATTATGGCTTACCATATTGAATGCTTGGAATGGATTGGACCTTTCGTGGGGACGTGTGAAGTTTAGTCCAGCTGTGTGACCGCAGTGGCTATCTCACACAGTGCGGATGTTGTGCTGCGTCCAGTTCGGAAGCCATGTTGAGACGTTGAGGGGATCAGGTGCTCTTTGAGGGTTGGTAGAAGTAGGGCCTTAAGTATTTTTATTACCGGCGAGTGTAATGTGATGGGGCGGTAGAAGGAGCCTTGTTCCGCATGCTTTCCCAGGTTTTAGGATTGGGATGATTTTCCCTGTTTTCCAAATGTTTGGAATAACCAGCGTCTACATACTTAGTTTGAAGATATGGGCCATTGGTCCGATGTGCTTGATCATGATTGCAGCAAGTCCGTCTGGGCTAATGGCTCTAGAGGGCTTAGCTTCTTTGATGGCTCGTTGCACTTCCTCAGAGCTGAATGAGATGTGGTTGCTTGTCGTGCTTATAATATCTGCTGGTGTGCATATTGATTTGGGCGCATAATGGCAAAACGTTCAAATCGCGGTATATAGGGACCTCACAAAGAAGACTCCAGTTTCTTGAAGGTAGTGAGTGGAGCATGCCCTACCGCGGATTTTGTGGATCGCTACGATTGAGGAGCCAATCGAGCTCCTATGCCTTAGCTGCCCATAGCTGCTGCCCGAGTCACCTAGACTTTCCAGGTCAACCGGCTATTCAGTGCTATACCAAGGTATTTAACCGTAGTATTCGTATATGGGACTCTTGATCCCAAAAGTCGCACTCGAGCAACTTTACTGGGTTTCATAGCGAACGTCAACAAGTAAATTTTTTGAACGATTAACGGTTTCACCGGTTCGACCACCGACCAAAGCCATCCAGCGACTGCTGGATCTTAACAGATGCCGTTCTACGGTTATTACAGTATATCCTACAAAGAAACTGTTGAGAGCGAAGCTCTTTACGGACGTCTGACTGGGGGACTAAAACTAGAAAAATGTTGTCTTTGCGACAGATTCTTTTCGATATGCCTTTGTCTTTGCATTTTGTATTTGCAAAATCAGCCGCTTTTACTATTGCCGTAGCAGCAGGTGGGTTTTGTGCTTGGAGTGGGGCGGAAGTGGTGTGTAAGTGGGTGGAAAGTGGATGGAAAGTGGGTGGAAAGTGTGAGGGAAGTGGGGGTTGGGAAGAGTGGCTGCCATGAGGTCGAGTTGTGAATTCAGGGCGATAAACTATGTTTGTTTGACAGTGACTTGATAGTGATTTGACAGTGACTTGACAGTGACTTGACAGTGATTTAATAGTGACTTGACAGTGGCTTGGCAGTGATTTGGCAGTGACTTGACAGTGACTTGAAAGTGACTTGACAGTGACTTGACAGTGACTTGACTGTGACTTGACTGTGACTTGACACTGACTTTGACATTGACTTGACAGGGACTTGATAGTGACTTGATAGTGACTTGATAGTGACTTGACAGTGACTTGACAGTGACTTTACAGTGAAGAAAGGAAGAAAGGTTAACAAGTATGGAAAGAGGGAAGGTAAAAGCGGTGGGGGAAGAGGGGAGAGGGTGGAAAGAGGGGTTGGGTGAAAAGAGGGAAAGCAAATTTGTATTGAATATTAATTGAAAAGTGTCTTGTTGATCAATTCCGGTCCTTCGATGACGTTGTA
>JBAMBO010003213.1:0-152302 GCA_037044535.1 Lordiphosa magnipectinata | reverse complement strand
AGCCCTTTTATTTCATTTTTTATAATCTCTTTCTCCTCCATTTTTAATTAGCCTGATGGCAGCATTTATGCGGTACCCCAGGGTATGGTCTATGCCGCCTATCCACAGCCTGGTGTTGGCACCAATCCCGGTGCCGGCTCCCAGCCGCTGTTCCAACTCACAGCGAGCAGTCATCAGCCCACGCAAACGCTTTTCGCCTCGCAGGATCCGGGTGGTGAGCTACCCGGTGGCACCTACATGATACCTGTCTTCGATCCGGCCCAGCAGCAACGTGAGGGTCTTATACCAGCTCAGGCCATTTACCAGACGACACCCGGTGGTCATCCGGCCACCACGGTAATGCCCATGACAGCGGCCGCCTATCCGACCGCACAGTTTGCGGCAGCAGCACCAAATGGTGCTCCCATCTATCAAGGACCGTTGATCTATACCAGCGAACCGGCGGGCGGAGGAGCACAGCTGCAGCAACTGCCCATGGCCACGTATCCCATTAGCTACTCGTATCCGTACTATCATCCGATACCCTGTTATGTACCACAACATTCGATGGTGGCCGCAGCAGCACCACAGCAAACCAATCCAGGCCAGGCTCCCACGCCAGTGGCGGCGGCACAGCAGGGTCAGCAGCAGCAACAGCAAGCGGCTGGTCCGCCTACAGTTGCTCAGCAAAATGGACAGCAGCAGCAGCAGCAGCATCATGCGCAGCCAACTGGTGGTTACATGGGCGGCGGTGGTGGTGGTGGAGGTGGTGCACGCGTGAAACGCACTCCCGGTGGCGGTTCTATACACTACAATCCCAGCTACCCTTCAACGGCGGCTGGACATGCCAATGCGGGTCAGCTTATAGCTGCTTCTGCGGGCAGCAGCACCACCACAACATATCATGCGTTACCCACTCTAACGCTGGCCCATGGCGGAGCAACGACCAACTCTGATCTCAGTGCTGCCGCTGCGGCTGCTGCAGCTGGAGCTCATGTGTATGCGCTGCCGGCCCAACATGCCACGGCGCTGATACCAACGAACATCTTTCCCTATGCAGCGGGTCCTCAACCAGGTGGTCCGCAGTCTGTAATGCAGCAGGCACCGCCTGTGCCAACACAGACAGCCCCACATGCTCATGCTTTGATCACGGCCGCACCCTTCTATCCAGCGGCCAGCGCTGGCGCATTGGATCAGGGTGGTGCCTCCCAGTCGGCGCCCAGTACACCAGCGGCACCCGGACGTCAGGCTCCTTTGTTTAGTACCCCGCCAGCGCCTAATAACAGTGGCAGCGCCAACAGCACGGCAGGAGGAGCAACTGGTGGTGGTTATCACAGCAACAGCTCCACCCCGCACTACTATCACAGTCAGAGCAGCAATGAGAGCGGTGGCTATGTCTCCTATGACAAGCGTAACAACAATGGAGCAGCTAATGTCAGCGTACGCAAGGCCTATCATCCGGGAGGCTACAATCCACGTCATTCGGTGCCCCTAAGCGGCATGCCCACAGGAGCCAAAACCCCTCTACTCAACTCCAACAATGAGCCCACGCCGCGTGCCTCGCCCAGCAGCATTCAATTGGCCTCGTCAAGCTCCGCCTCCTCCTATCACCATCGCGGACCGCCGCCGCCGCATGCTTTAAACAAGGGTAAACCACAACAGCTGCCTCTCATCAGTGGACCACCACCACCGCCCAGCTATGCCAGCACCCAGCCGCCCACAACAAATCCAGGCTACAATGAAACGAAGCCACCCATACGCCTCAATGCGGGAGCCGCCAGTTTTCGCAGTCAAAAGTCCATCAATAATGATTTCAGACGCAGCGTTTCGCAACGGAACTCGCCCAGCGCCAATGGCAATGGCAGCCATGAGAGCAGCAACAATTCGCCCAACAGTATTTCAGGTGGTGCCGGTGGCGGAGGCACACAATATGTGGTCGTGGATCAAGCCACACTGAATGCCTCGCCACCCTCGCTCTACGGTGGCGGCAACACAGCTGCTGCTGCTGCTGCTGGTGGCCCTGGTGGACCACCGCGCGCTTCGCACATTCCAGCTCAGCTGCAGCATCATCATAATGCTGCTGCCGCCGCCGCCGCTGCTCATGCCGCTGCGGCGGCTTCTGCTGGCAGCCATCAGGCCACCACGGCTGCGGTGCTAAGTGGCGTAGCCGCTGCAGCTGCACTCGGTGGATATAATCCGAATGCGGCGTCCGGTGTGTACTTAAAGTATGGCCAGACGTACTATGCGCATGTGAGTGGGAGGAGACATACGGGTGATTTGATTCATAAAATATATTTAATTCATGTTTATTTCCACAGCCCTCGGTGGCCTTGCCCAACAGTCGACGATCGCCCTCGAATGATATTCGACCGCAGATGGCTCAGGTGGCCGGCATGTATCCCACCACCATGATGATACAAGGTAAGGATATTAACAAAGCAGGTGATGAATGAGAATGGAGAATGAATGGGTTCTTTGATTTCAAGTGTTCCAGAAATGCAAATGATTTTAGAGAAAAAGGAATGTGCGGTTTACCTTAAACTTGTCCATAAATGTTATTTCCGAATCAATAACGAACGTATTATCTTCCAGATAAACAAGGATAGCAAAAGTCTTGCTCAAATGGTGAAACTAGCATAAAGCGCCCCATACACCACACAAATTTTTGCGCCAAACGCTATTGTGAGTTAGTGAAATATGGGTGTATGCGTCACACGTACGCATTTGTGCAAATTGAGACCAAAATCAAATGCGTTTTTTTGGGTTTTTGCTCAAGTTTTTAGGAGTGTGCAAATTGTGCTCAGTTCGTAGCAAGTCGTCGGCGTATGTGCTAATTGCAAAGCGGAGCAGAATTTTATTTTATAATTCATAGAAGTGTATCGGTCTCTACCTTTTCTCTGTGGAACATAAAAGCGAAGGAGTACACCAACAGAGACATAAGGTTAGGTTAGGTTAGGTTGAGATGGCTAGGGACAGTAAGACTGTCCCTACACTTAGGCCAAGACGGAATCTCTATCTCGGACACTTCCGAGAGATTGAGTAGAAAGGGGTGGCCAAGAGTTTTGAGTCTCCTTCTAAGAAGATGCAGTAATGTCTCCTCCTCTTCCTCACACTTGCAGCTTCTACAGAAGTCGTAGAGCAAAAGTGGGTATACAATAGTCTGTAATGGCGGAAACCGCGTTTTGACGATTTCGTATAGTTAAGTGTCCTGAGTTACCCACGTTCCAGGCTTCAGACTCTCTTAATCTCAAGGCGGTAATGCCCGCTAACTGTTTATACATCAAGTCTAGGGGAAGAAGATGAAATATAATGTTTAGTGCTTCCGTTGTGGTGGTTCGTAGGGCGCCACTCATACATATTTCAGCACTTCTCCGTACCTTGTTTAAAATGCTCAGATTTCTCGAGTGCTGGCCACCATACTAGAACTCCATAGAGCAGTATGGGACGTACAATGGCTGTGTTTAGCCAGTGAACTATTGCTGGGGAAAATCCCCATTTACGGCCTATCGCCTGCTTACATGAAAAGAGAGTAATGGATGCCTTCTTTACTCGCTCAGAAATGTTGTCGTGCCAGAGTAGTTTTTTGTCCAGTACGACGCTTGGCAGTGTTTTTGAATTCCAAACTTATATTATTTAAGTTGGGAGGGATAAGATCTGGGACTTTGTATCTCCGTGTGGAAAACTTCCGCATTTGAATATGGCAATGTCATCTGCATAAGCCACCACCACGTATCCCTCCGCCTCCATGAGGCGCAGCAATTTGTTGACTGCTACGACCCAAAGAAGCGGGGAAAGAACACTCCCTTTCGGGGTGCCTCGGTGTACGAATCTACGAGCAGTCGCACCACTAAGATTTCAATTCACTGCTCTAC
Organism: Lordiphosa magnipectinata; assembly: GCA_037044535.1. Taxonomy (NCBI): domain Eukaryota; kingdom Metazoa; phylum Arthropoda; class Insecta; order Diptera; family Drosophilidae; genus Lordiphosa; species Lordiphosa magnipectinata. The sequence continues at coordinate 148,451 of JBAMBO010003213.1, read as the reverse complement.
TTGAGAGCATTAGGTTGATGAATCCAACCAGTGGCGCATCCACTCCCACATCCTCCAAGGCAGTAGTGATGGCACCAGGTAAGACATTGTTGAAGGCACCCTGTATGTCCAAAAATGCTATCAGAGAGTATTCTTTTATTTCAAGCGATTTTTCAATCCTTGAGACTAGGGAATGTAAGGCAGTTCCTGTGGATCTGCCTTTGCAGTATGCGTGTTGCGTATTTGCTAAAAGAGAAGGGTTAATAGTCTGCCTTAGGTGGGCGTCAATTAGTCTTTCAAGAGTTTTGAGAAGAAATGAGGATAAGCTTATTGGCCTATAGTCGCTGGGTTTAGCATGTGAGGCTTTGCCATCTATGGGTATAGATACCACTTTTGATTCCCTCCATTTTGTAGGGATATAGCTAACCTTAAGGCAGTTTGTAAAAATTAGGTGTATCCACGTCATGGTGCGCTCCAAAGCATTTTGAAGCTGGGCCGAGACATAAAGAACTCCCAATATGAAATTCTGATAGAAATAGCTTTTCGCAAAATGGTATCTTGTTTTTGAATTAAAGGAGTCACCAATTCCAGCAAACCATCAAAATCATGTTGATTCATCCGAAGGAAGTTCCTGAAGTCCTTTGCCGATGTACTCCCCAATTCGTTCAGTAGATGCTCATGGGTAAAAATTGGAAATTAAACTAGCCACGGCTTTGTCCACAAGCGCCTTTTCTTTTCACTGCCACTGCCAAACCAACAGCAATAGCTGCGTTTTTCTCCATCTTTACTTGCCGACCGCTTGCTTTCAACTGAAATGTGCGCAAATGTTGGTGTGGTGTATGGGGCGCTTAATTGTCAAAGGCATATTATCGAGCGGTTCAATACTGTAGAACCGGGGTGCACAGAATAAGCTTACGGGAATTGAATAACAATACAAATGCACAAAATATATGTCAAGCAATAACAACAACAAGAAATAGACCAATAGACCTTCTACCAGTCCTCAAAGGACACCTACCCCCGGCCAAACACCAACATGGTTTCAGGGAGGGCCACAGCACTACCACAGCACTTTGCGAACGTGCAACCAACATCACGGCAGGCCTTAACAGCAAGCGGCCGCCTGAAAGGTCGATAATCGTCGCTCTAAACCTGTCTAAGGCATTCGATATGGTTAACCATACGATCTTGCTCCAAGATCTGCTCCACAGCACCCTCCCAAACAACATCAAGAGATGGTTGCTGAACTACCTCTCAGGTAGGCAGTCCCACGTGGAGTTCAGAGGAGCATCGTCAGGAAACAGGAAGCTGAAGCAGGGAGTACCACAAGGTGGAGTCCTCACACCTCTGCTCTTCAATCTTTACATCTCCAACCTACCCTCTCCGCCTCCTGATGTTAAAATGGTGTCGTATGCTGACGACTGCACCATCATAACATCGGGGAAAGACGTTAAATCTCTTGAGAGCCGATTGAACAGCTATATGCCGGTCCTAGCAGACATTTTCTCCAGCAGAAATCTTACACTTTCTACCAACAAATCATCTGCTACGCTGCTTACCATCTGCACTAAGGAGGTCAAACAAATGCTTGACATACGTATCAACGGACAGAGCATTCCCACCCTAAACAACCCCAAGATTCTTGGGGTCACGTTTGACTCTCTCTCTACGTATTCGCCAAACGCGCAGAGACCGTGGCCAGAAATGCCAGAAGCAGAAATAGGGTGCTCAAAGCAATAGCCGGGAGCTATTGGGGCAAGGAGAACGCCTACAAGTCGATCGGCAGATCGCTCATCAGTTATGCTGCTCCTATTTGGTCACCCTCAATCAGCGACACCCAGTGGAGGAATCTGCAAACGCGTGCAGAATGCCGCCCTCCGTGTGGCCACAGGCTATCATATGACGAACCACCCTGACCACCTGCACCAGGGAACCGAAATCCTCCCTGTTAGGCAACACAACGAGCTTCTGACTCAGCAGTTCCTCATCAACTGTCAGAATCCAGCACCATCCCAATCATGAGAGCTCTAGAGCAGCAATGTGTAGAAGAGACAGGCCAGTCAGATATGACCTGAGAATGGCATATCCCTCCATCGAGCGCTTTCTCGCTCCTGAGCCCATGACTCACACTGAGTGCATCGAAGCAAGGAACATGGTCGAAAACACCATCATGGCCTTGCACGACAACGTGGTACTTGGTGGCAGACCACCGCTCCAAGCACCTATTCAACTGTGCTCAAAACCCCACCGCACTATCTCCCACCACACTCTGGACCAATCCCATCGAGGCAGCCACCTTCCTTGATTTGGATATGGGTACCCTTTAAACATCTACTTTAATTCCACTCTCTCTCTCTTTTCATATTAACGTACATACTTGTCGAACCAGCCGTAACAACAACAACAACAACAACAACAAGAAATAGAAACCCGATTTTATGCCTAAGCAACATTGTTGTTGCTTTTTAGTTTGCCAGAGACATAGGAGAGAGCGAAGAGAGTCACATATGAAGTTGTGGTTGCAAGTCTACACGCACCAACAACAAAACCTTAACTCGGAAAGAAAGAGAGAAGAGCACGCATATGAAATAGTTTTTGCTTTATACATTCTTATGGGCACGTAGAACGTATGCGCGCTAGCAACGAGTGCGTGGCTTGCGGACAACCCTGCTGTAGAAGCCTGAAGCTACACGTCATGTTCAAATGTCTTGGCTGGATATGAGATATAAAGAGATAACCGGGATTGCCAGTCTCGAGAGAGTCTGCCTTGTAACCGTTGCTGGTGCACCTGTGGTACAATCAGCGTAGGCAGATTTGCAAGCAGTGTTGGGCTGCCACTTGTTGTGGGTTGACTACAACATGGACCATGGAAAGGTCTGTTGTAGTCGCGTGGCTTTTTAAAACCAGAGCATTTGAGGTGCAGTAAATGAGTAGCCTCTGGTGGTGAGGTTGAGCCTCCAGGGTGTAATTCGACATCACCGGCGCTTGAAAGTACTGAACTAAGCAAGCAGGCCGGTGTTGCCTGCTCAGTTAATGAAAATAGTAGGGGAAAAGTAGGAGGCGCGGGTAGAAATGATGTGTAAACATACCCGATTACACGATTCCGTGGGTTGACAATCCTTGGCCGAGTGGGGACGTATATCCGATTATCTGGAGAGCTGCTTGTTGTCATTGTTGTTGTAGCGGGAAGAAAAGAAAAGTAAGAGATAAATTATTAAAGAGATGTAGGGAGCTAATCTGGGGCCAGACCGAGGTAGAGGGCTGCTTCGACTGGGGTGGGTCCAAAGATCTAGTGTTGTGAGAACAGTGGGGTTAGGTAGGTAGGTAGTTCCGGCTGGCCCTTTGTAGGGACCACACATAGAACTTACGGTCCTTAGTGAACTAAGTGTCTACCACAATCCCTTGCAGTATTTGGCTTAGAAACTATCAAATAAAATTTGAATCCTACATTAATTTCAAATATTTTAAAGCGCCAACGCAAAAACTTCCAGTCAGCTGTTTTGCATGCAACTCCGAAACTAACTCCGAAAAACCAAATCTCCGACATTTGTGGAACACCGACATTTGGATTGGTTGTTGAAATAGTGGACGCAATTTCGGGATTCGACCTGCAGGGATACAGCGTTTTGCTGCCTGCTGCATGATTTTCCTGAAAGTGCGTTCCCCTTTTTGCACGCAGGTGGGGGGTGATAGGAGAGCAAACTCAGCTTCGGTGCTGGACTCAAATTTCTCCCAATCTGATTTGCCAAAATTCACAAAGGTGCGGTTTTCCGATGTTATGAAATCGGCATCCTTTGTGACCCTGATTATGATGGGGATGTGATCCGAGCCCAGGGCAACGTCATCATGCCAGATGGTGTTGGAAATCATTGCCGGACTAGCAATGGTGAGGTCGGGTGAGCTCTTACACGAGGCTGTGATGCGTGTTGGGTGGTCTTCATTTATCGAAGAGTCGATCTGTTGTTCGATGATTTCCCCTCTTGCAACGCATCCGAGTGCTGAAAACCAGGCATCGCTGTGGGCGTTGAAGTCTCCTAGTATGAGGGGGGTGTTGCAGTTGGTAATGTAGGATGGGAGGGGTTGCCTCCTACTGCAGTACATGTAGGGCATGTGAAATGTGGGTGGTGGTCTTTAGGGCTGGCTAATCCTGAGCAGCGCAAGTGGCACCATTCCCTGCAGGTATAGCAGAGAACTGAGCACTCCTGAGAACTCCTCGCGTGATTCTCTTGGCACACACTGCGCACAAATAGACTGGGGGCCCAGGATTAGTTCCAACATCACCGGCGCGAAGTAATAGAAGTCTGAGCAGGCAGGCCGGAGTTGCCTGCTCAGTTAGTGAAAAAAGCATAGGATAGGGAGGGTAAGCAAAAGAGTTTTTATACATACTTGGGTTCCCGTATGCCGTATGCCAATACTAATCTATTGTACCCCCATACTTAGTTTACAACTCTCCTAGCAGCCCTATTTCCTGTACGAATGTCAGGATTTTCATGGCTTCTAGGTTACTTATATTGTTGGGCGGTAAGCTGTGTTCCCCAAATCTACTGAATCTGCGCCTCGCTAGAGCATCGCAGTGGGCTAGTATATGTTCTGCGGACTCCTCCTTCTCTTCACAGTATCTACTTAGTTGGGTGTTTACTATTCCCAGCATGTACAGGTGACCCCGCAGCCTGCAGTGGCCCGTGTAGAGCCTTGTCAGGATTCTGAGGGCATTCTTTCCTTGTTGGATCAATTTCTGAAACCTTTTCAGGTTGTGGTTCACTATTAATGCTTTTACTTGTCTCATGCCCCTGGAGGCTGTTCTAAGCGTATTCTCTTCCTTTCTAAGGAGCTCCCTAATGGTGTGTTGGCCTATGCCACAGTAGGGTTCTGGTCCTACTATTGCAGTGACTGCACCCTTGTGTGCCAGTTCGTCGGCCATTTTGGTCCCGGTATACAGCGTAGGGACAGGTTGTTCCTGCTACCTAGTTGGTCAAATTTGGTGAACTTATTATTGCTAAGCGCATTGAGCGCTGCTTGGCTATCCGAAAGTATAGCAATTTCTCTATTATGGTACGTTTTTCTCCATATTGAGGTCTGCGCAACGAAAGATAGCACATACTTCGGCTTGAAATATGCTTGTCAAATTCTCCCAATTGACTTAAACCTTTTCGTTCCAGGTCTTGCTACTCCAAGTCTATCTCCTTGGGTTGTCAAAGAGCCGTCTGTGTACCACTGAATTATGTGTGGTTGCATTTTATATGTCTCTTCTAGTGAGATCCAATCTCTCTTATTATTATCTTATTGTGAACAGTGAAGTTCCTGTCAAAGTGGAACTCTGCCACCATCTCGTCTCTGGATTGAAGTATTATAGGGATTTCCTTCTCCAACCTCTTATGAGTGCCTCAGGCTTACAATGTAGTTACTGCCTACTCCTGCTCTGCTGTCAGTCTGAGCAATGTGTCATTTTTTCTTCAAGCAGATGGTATGGTGAAGCGGTGTTAGCTCCATCAGTACTTCTAGGGCCGCTGTTGGAGAGATTTGCTCTATCTTCCCACACGAACAGCTCCATACGCCGGTCTCACCACCAGGAGGTATAGCCACCGGAGTATGTCTTCCCAGCAAACAATATGTGCGTTTTCGGACACTTTTCTGACACTTTTTTATGAGCATTCACCGTCATAATGTGCACAAAAAAGAGTCTGGAATGAGCGTTTTCTTCTATGAAAACGGTCGCACTTAATGTGGAACATTTCTGAGTCCAGTCTCTTTTTCTGACAACTGGTATCATAGAAAAACCTCATAGAATACACATAAAAGTTACTTTTCTAGCCACTTGAAAAGCTTTTGAAAGGCTCTTTCCAGACGCATATTGGAGTGCAGATCCGAGAATGCTCAGACATAAGTGCTTTTTATGAGCCCGTGCTTAGATAGCACTAAATATGCTCCAAAAACCCTCAAATATGAGTGTTTACTCCAAAAACGCTCTTAAACTCGGCTCTTTTTAGACACATAATTTGGAGCGTTTCGAACTTTGTTTGCTGGGTAGTGTCATTCCGGCTATGCTACTCTCTGCTACTCTATGTGCTTGTCAAGTCTTAGCCTGTTGTCGAAGACGACGCCAATACATTTTATGTCCTTCTGGTATATACTTAGTAGTGTTTTATGTTTCTTACCCATTCGACCCCAGCGTTGCCTGTGAGCAATTTCAAATGTTTAACGGCTAACGGTAATCGTTTCTTCTATTATTGTCTGCTCATTCTTCGACATAACGGTGCTTGTATGTGTGTACTCATAATGTGATCAAAAAAAATCGAATTTGCACATCATTTGACGAAATTGTTTTCAACAGACTAGACGTGCGTCGTGAAAAAAATTGTTGTGAAATTCTGAAGAATATTTAAAGTGACTGATTTACTCATAAAATATATATAAAAAGGCTAAAAGTATACATGAAATATTGTTAATCAATGAATAAGCAAAACTTTGCTAAGATTTAATTTAATTAATTTTCAATAATAACGAGGTGACGAATTTTCAAAGTTGTAAAGTTGCTTTGGGGGCAACTTTGGGCCATTGCAATACACAATATATATACACCATAGTATGAGACCGAAAGAGAAAGGTTTATCAAATGATGACATTGAGAGGATTATCAACTTCGATTGGGATGCCTCCACTGACGAAGAAAGTGGTGATGAAATGGAAGATATCTCTGCAGTGCTGGAGAAGAATTTAAAAGATATCGTCTACAAAGGAGAATCAATAGAGATTGAATATATTGACAACTTTATCAAAGAACAATGTAACCAGGAACCTAGTGCTGAGGCTAAGAGTTGCTTTGAAAAAGTTGATCCCAAGACATTAAAATGGAGAACAAGGCCATTTGAAGCTCCAAAAAGTATTTGGGAAGCAGACGATAAACTCCAAGTCGGTAGCGTGATGACACCTGTAGAATATTTCTGCACCTTTTTTGATATCAAAGTAATTGACTTGATAACAAATCAAACGAATTTGTATGGGTTGCAAGAGCACGAATTTAAATTTTATTAGAAAATATATCTTCAATTTAAATTTTGTTTCCAGGTCAATCGTCATATAAGCAATACAATCCAGCTAAGCCTCACAAATGGGGTCTGAAAATGTTTACTCGTGCTGGAACATCTGGATTAGTTTACAACTTTACGCTGTATGTTGGTGAAGGCACCTGCCCTTGTTTTGGATTGGGAATATCATCGGATGTAGTATTATATTTAGCAAAAGGGCTTCCCGAAGGCAAACCTTTCAAGCTTTATTTTGACAATTGGTTTACGTCAGTTAGTCTTTTGATTGCATTGAAGGAAATGGGCATATTTGCAACTGGAACTATCCGCAAAAATCGCATAAGCAATTGCCAACTTCTTTCAGATGCAGAATTGAAAAAAAGTGGAAGAGAATCTTTTGATACAAAATATGAAGTTAACAAATATCTTGCATGTGTAAAATGGTTTGACAATAAGTCAGTTCAACTTCTATCTTCGTGTGAAGACCATCAACCAGTTGGGATATGCAAACGATGGAGTCCAAAAGATAAAGCTTACATTGATGTAGCAAGGCCTGCTATTGTAGCTTCGTATAATAAGGGTATGGGAGGAGTCGATTTAGCGGATATGCTCATGGAGTTGTACAAAGTCAACCACCGTTCCAGAAAGTGGTACATGAGAATTTTTTATTGGTGCTTGGGAACATCAATGACAAATGCATGGCTACTGTACAGAAAGCATTTTCAAATGATAAACCCGAACCAAAAGTATATGCCGCTTATAAAATTTCAAATGGAAGTTGCTCATGGGCTGCTACAATGTACTGACTCTACTTTGTTCGAAAAAAAGAGAGGTCGGCCATCAAATGCACAAAGAGAAAGCTCAGTCATATCCTTGGGGTCTCCATCAAGCAGTGTGTCTTCGAATCAATCCAAAAAATATAGGTTTCAGCCCGATCCTACAACTTCTCTGCGTTACGATAAATTGGAACATTGAGTGGTATTTGCTGAAAAAGGACGTTGCAGATTGTGCAAGACAGGTACTCCAATGTCGAAATGCAATAAATGTAAAGTCCACCTTTGCTGCAACAACAATAAAAACTGTTTTTTTAAGTTACCATACTTAAATTTTTAAAATAAATGAAATTAACTGTCACCTAAAGATTTTTCTTTTAGTTTACCACCACTGCCCAACGTTGCTCACAAGCAACTTCCGGTAGCGCCAAAACTAGTGGCCAATAAAAAACGAATAGAATAAAAAAAAAAATTTTAATTCTACAGGGAAAAAGTTGGGGTCGAAAGGGTTATAAATCCTCCTTGAGGTTTTTCCATATGCGTTTTCTTTTCGCTCTTGAAGGTCGATATAAGGTTTCCTTCCGGAACTATGGCTCCTGGAAGGTATGGGTCCTTTCAGTTTGTGTCTAAGCACAGTTTCCAAAGTGTTAATCGGATATGGGACATTCTGGTTCTAACCCAACGGTCTCTAGATTCTCTCTTTTTGAAAGTTTCGGTACTAAAATGTTTCTCTCTTTTATCTCTTACAGCACCGCCTCGTCATCCCAGTCGTCATCCAAATCCAAACTACAAAGGTTCGCGTCCGCGGTAAAGCCTATACCTAAGGACGGACGCTCAGCCTAAACAATAACACAAGAACAACAAGAAAAAAAACTACATACACATAAACGGCATACCTAAGATAAATATAAATAGCAACCTAATCTAGTGGAACATAAAAACGTAGTTGACAAAAAAACAAGAAACAAAAAATAGAAAGAAAGAAGTAGTTGCGTGTAAACAGAGCATAGGAGGAGCATAAGGCGCGCAGTGATGACCATGGGGTAGCAGCAGCAGCAGCAGCAGCAGCAGAACAAGAAGAAGGGGCAAGACAAAAGCAGGGACTGCAAAAACTGAGCATACCAACCATACACACCCACACATACATACACACACAGAAAGACCATTGTTATCTTCCGCAGTGACAGACATAGCATATAAAAAAAATAGTTAAGAATTACATAAAAACAAAAAAAGGAAAGCTGTATATTTTGTGCCATTAAACAAATAGTCTTTAAATCACAAGTACCGAAGAAGCAATAATGAAAAAACACACACAACGACGGCCTCCATGGACTTTTTAGGACAAAACGAAACTGACTAAAGCTTTCTCAGATTGAAACCGAAGCAAATCTAACGTATATATATATATATATATAGATATATATAGACTGAGAGAATCCGTAGAAACCTCAGGATATATTCGTGAAAATAAATCGCTAAAGCAAGACCCGGCAGAATCTCTCCCCTCTCCACAAATATGTTTTTGATAGCTGCTTTTAAATTATAGAGAACTTCTATATGGCTCTTATACTGGATCTTATACACACACACAAAATTAATTTCACTTCATTTTTGGTAACTGAGTGTAACAATTCGTTTGTAGAATTGGTTCATATAGCTCTTATACAACTCTTATACCTTCAGCTTACAAAACTTAAGTGAATTGTAAGCTACTTTACTTTGTGTATAAGACCTAGTATAAGACCCGCCTCTACTCTACAACCTCCCCCATGTTTTGTCTTGCTTTGGTGTGTGTAATTGAATGCGTTTTAATTATGTTTAAAAATCTCAACCGAAAAGCAAATGCAACAAAAACAACAAAACAACAACCTCCTTTTGGGTGTATCAAGTCTTATAACTAAATTTTGTTTTCATGCAAAATTTATTTTGTTTATCAAGCTCCTAAATCTAAAATCTGTTCAAGGATTATTATGTTTTTGTTTGAAAATTTATTTCTATATATAAAAATATTTAATAATATTTAGTTTTTTATAGTTTTTCTTTTTCCTTATTAAGTTTATGTTCTTTCGAAATAGAATTTCATTTATCAATTTATTTTCTGTTCCTTATGCAAAGAAGCTGCAAAAACTTAATTTTCGTTGTTAAATTGTAAGAAAAAAGAAAACAAAAAAAAAAGAAGAAACTAAGTTGATGAAGAGTTGAAGCTGATGCTGAAGCAGCAGCAGCAAGCAGCAGCTAAACATTTATTGTTAAACAAAATATTTAGCTTAGCGTATAAACTACATATGTATATGTACCATCTAATTAAAACTATATAGGAAAGTGAAAAATGAAAAACAAAATAAACAAAAAACAAAAACAACAAAAAAAAAAATGATTAGTTAAAGTTATCAAAACTATAAAAAAACAAAACAAAACACTTGCGTTGCCTTATTTTATTTTGAAATTATTTCTTGATTGTTTATGCTTTTTATAATCGTTATTCGTAGAATTGCACCTAACTGAAGTGAGAGGTTCCACTGTGGGACTAAAATCTGGTTATCCAAAGCCCCATCTCCCCCCAGATACCAATTTGAAAAACACACTGTCGCAATTAGCAAGTCAATCTTTAACCTCTGATGCCGTATGGCAGCGATGCCCAGGCATATTTTTTGTAATTGCACCGAAGATAGGAAATCAATGATACAATCAATGATCAATCAACGACACACACGCAAACGATTTCGTGTGTATGCGTCGCGTTGCACAAAAACAGGTTTTGCTCTCTTCTTTGATTGGTGTTTGAGCGCGCAAGCAAACTGACCAACAACAATACCCTTATTGGTATTGGTGCTTTTGGGCATGCCTGCTTTATGGGTTAAACGCAACTCGATAAACAGATCTCTTGATTTAATATTTTTGTTGGATCCCCCTGGCAATGTTGCATCTAGAATTGACCCGTTGGTTCTTCCTGAGGACCCCTTTCATCCTACATTGGAACTTACCATTAAATTGCCCTCTCGGGTGTGCTCTGCTTCTGGAAACTCGACGGCTAAAACTCGTTGTTTTCAAAAAACAGATTTTTTGAAACTTAACGATTTAATTTTTGAAACCGATTGGTCTCAATTGTACACTTGTACAGATATTGCTGTCCTAATAGGCAGCCTTGGTTCACAAGAGAACTAATAAATTTGAAAAACAAGAAGTCAAGATATTTCAAAAAGTATAAGAATTCGAAAAAATCATCTGATTTCTCCCGTTGTGTGGATGCTCGATCTAGATTTAATGTGCTGAACGCACAATGTTATAAAGACTATCTTAACCGTTGCAGACTTCAATTCTCGCACAATCCTAAGCATTAACTCTAAACGCAAATCTTCCAATATGCCCTCTTCTGTGCGGTATGGTAATGCGAAAGCAAACACTGATCAGGCCATAGCCGATCTGTTTGCCGAGTTTTTACGTCAACCTACTCGTCTTCTAGCTTCTTTGCGAATCAACCATACCCCTATCAGTTGAATGGGTCTAATTGTATTTTTAGCCCTGTAATCACTGAAAGCTCTCTCCTTTGCGATCTTAACTCTGTTAAACCTGTGTATGCACCGGGTCCCGATGGAGTACCTGCTTGTGTACTTAGGTTTTGTGCTGATGCACTTTGTAAGCCTATTCATAAATTATTTGAATTGTCTCTTGAGTCATCCTCTTTCCCTGTGTTGTGGAAGGAATCTTATATCATGCCTCTCCATAAAAAAGGGTAATAAGTCGGATGTTGAGAATTATAGAGGTATTACCAAGTTGTCTGCAATTCCAAAAGCTTTTGAGAGAATTATGACATCTCAACTGCAACATTTATGTAGTTCCATTATTTCACCCTATCAACATGGATTTGTGAAGCGTCGATCTACTACCACTAACTTATTAGAGCTTACATCATTAGTGATCAAAGGGTTCTTAGGTAAGATGCAAACTGACGTCATTTATACTGATTTTAGTAAGACTTTTGATTCTGTTAATCACTCCTTGTTGCTTCATAAACTGAGTTTAATTGGTTTCCCAACTAACCTTCTTAGTTGGATTTCTGATTACCTAAGTTCTAGAACACAAAAAGTTCTATTTTGTAATTCATATTCGAAACTAAACCAGGTTTCCTCTGGGGTACCCCAAGATAGTCACTTGTGTCCATTGCTCTTTACTCTCTTCATAAATGATCTTCCGTCTGTCTTGACTCACTCTCGTGTGCTTATGTACGCCGATGATGTGAAACTATGTTTAACATATAACGATTTGGTTTCCCGCTATAATTTGCAAGCTGACTTGGATGCATTTCAGTCTTGGTGTAAAGATAATCTATTAAACCTTAACAGTTCCAAGTGTAAGGTTATGACATTTTACAGAAGCTTGCCACAATTCTTCACTTATATGCTTGATAATGTCCCACTTGAGTGCTTAAATGATTCAGTCAATGAGGTAAATGATCTTGGGGTTATTCTTGATAACCGACTTAAATTTGACTCTCATGTTACTGCTACTGTTTGTAAGGCCAGGAGTGTTCTTTTGTTTATTAAGCGCTGGTCGAAGGAATTTGATGATCCCTATACGACGAAGATTTTGTACACATGTGTGTGGTCTACGCAATATTCGACCCATCAAGATAGATTTGAATCTGTGCAAAAACAGTTTTTATTGTTTGCTCTTCGTGGTATGTGCTGAAATCCTGAGGTCCTTTTACCAGTCGTAGTCTAGTAACTTCTTTTGATTAACCTTCCCTCCCTTATTTACCGTAGTAGTTATGCTTGGAGTAATCTTTATACATAGACTAATTAATGGTGAAATCGACTCAACTGAGTCTGAGTTGGCCGAAATTAACCTCAACGTTCCTATTAGACCGACTCGTACATTTTATCCCCCTATCACTAAATCGTTGTAATACTAACTATGCCTTGCATGAATCCGTTTCGTGTCCTTTGTGCTGATTGACAATAAACTCTACCGAATAATTAACTCGGGGAAGCTTCTCTTCCAGCTATAAAAATTCTATTTGAACTTATTTAGCCCGTAGATTAACATTACTTTATGTTCTTCCTTCGCGATTTCGTGTCGACACGTTAGTGCCTGCACCTCTCGGTCGAGTTGGGCACCAAGCTTTGGCTTGGTGTCGCATGGGCCACTTGAACGTACTGCGCATTCTACGTCAACGTCCATCAAAACGGAGACTTTACCCCCGATGTGGGTATCAAAGCAGCCACGATCTTCTACAAGTGAGAGCTAGCTAGGTTACACCTCGCTCAGTCTTGGATACTACAGGGTGTACCAAATGGTTTTCGCTGGGTTGACAGAGACCTCATGCCACTTACGGAAAATTGATAGTAATCGTCAACTAGTCGTGTTTAGGCTGAAGAAATCATTTTTGACCTCTTATTGATCAATCAATAGCCAAGTCGATTTGGCACTGTTTCGTCTAATTGTTATAGATCTGCCCGTCTCGAATTCACTTCTCGTACCGTTCTGTGGAACTTTCTAAGGACCTTTGTCCGCCTCAAAATTTTAGTCTTAAAAAAAAAATACGAAAAAAAAAGAGTCAGTTTCTTGGGGCATCCGTTACGAGCGAAGCTCTTTACGAAGAGAAATCCGATACTTAATACTTAGTACACGATACACTACTTGATAATCAGAACGCAATACTTAATACTAGATACTTAGTAGTCGATACAAAGTACTTTATACTCAGTACTCCATACTCTGTACTCGATATTTGGTACTACTTACTCAGTACTCCATTCTAAGTACTCCACACTCAGTACTTGATACTCAGTACTCCATGCTCAGTAGTATATACTAGTATTGGGTAAAGGTTGTTCTTTTCACTGAACATGTTCACTTGTTCTTTTTTTCTAAGGGGTTGGTTTCGGTTGCACTGACCGCGTTGTTGTTTTTGTTGTTTCAGCATTGCTTTTGCTCGCGCTAATTCTCCCGCTCTCTCTCGAGCGCTTAGTCAAAAATGTTGGCGCCATACTTGTTATAGTTGTACGCACAGCCAAAGACACTACATATATGTATGTAGTAGATACCGCAACACATACAAACTTTTTTTTATTTTTCGTTTTTGGAATCCAATGTCAGCTCCCAAGAACAATCGATTTTTGCGTCACATGCGTCATCTATAATATCTATAAATCTTTGGTACAGCCCACAGAAAAACACTTAAAGCAAGAGAGTAGCAAGCTCACAAAGTGAGACAAACAAAACAATTCACACAGCAAGAGAGACTGAGCAGCTCAAAGAACACAGAACAACGCTTAGAGCAAGACAGAGCAAGCTCACAAAACGAGACACACATAACAACTCTCTGAGCAAAAGAGACCGAACAGCTCTTAGAAAAACTCAAGAACAACTCAGAGCAACATGGATTGAACAAGATAGACTAAACAAGACTCGCTGAACAAAAATGAACAATTGAAGAAGAACATGTTCACTTGTTCAGTTTAAAAACCAACTCAATTTTGGTTCACTCACTCATGAACAACCCAAAATTAGATACTTGGTACTGCATTCTCCGCACTCGATACTCAGTACTCCATTAAAATTACTCGATACTTAGTACTCCATACTCAGTAGTACATTCACAGTATTCGATACTCAGTATAAGATTCTCGGTTCTCGATTGATGATCAGTTTAGATTCGAGCCGGAGCTTTACAAAAATCTAAAGGTTTGCAGCTCATATATAACTTCATAAAATACTTAAGACGTTTTAACAACAAGGTAGCGCAACCGGAAGTACTTTTTCCCTTGCGAACCAGTCACAAATACCAGGTAAATTCAGTCATTACTCACATATTTTGACAGCTTTCGATAGAAGTTACGCCCAAATCGAAAGCGACCATGTCAGCTCGGTATACCGGACAACAAGTTTGAATCATCAAACCAAGGCCGACAGATAGTATCGAAGCTGCGCAGTGCCCTACCTTGTACTTATTGTATCAATGCTTATTGTCAGAAAACGACAGCTTTGGTGCGACCACATTGGAAAGAGGTACCGAAACAACCTTTAACTACGCTCTCTGCTTCTATTTCTCTGCTTCTTTTTTCCTCTTAGGTCTTTTTGGGACCGTTCGGTTAATTTCACGTACTCGTATGTATGCATTGGTATGTAATCGCTCGGCTAACAATATGAATGTATGCGATAAACTATATGCGCTGTCTCGATCTCTGTCACACTGACCCTCTCTCTCTCTGCTTATGCTTAGTTCTAGCACACGCAACCTTTTGAAAATAACATTTTGCATTTCGGTCTTCGAAAAACATGCAAATTATCACCGATTGACTGACCTGGGCCTGTTATTCGGCTGCAGGCAGACCGATCAGTGCTGTGGCAGCCATTTAAAAGTGAGCGGGAAGCCCGAGGAGCCCGATTTTTCTTTGGTTTTTCGGTCAGTGACGTGAGAAGAGCGAACTGGAAAAAGGGTTGGGAGCAGTGTTGCCAACTTTTGCCGAGAAAAAAAATCCGTTTTCGGCGGGACGGTGAGAAAAAAAAGCTGGAAAAAAAGCGCATGACTTTTCTTATTATTTATGCAAATTATAAATTTAAAACATCATCAAAGTGATGAAGTTCTTCGTCCTCAGCCTTGTCGTAGGCCTCACTTGTGCCTAATAGCCTTAGGTTACTAGGGAAGGACCTAACAATCGACGCAGCATTTCGCATGTCGACGTAACCCGTAGCTGTAGCTACACATCTAATATTTTGAATGTAGTAATTCTAGTTTCAGTTTCACTTAAATCCAATATCTTATACATACAATTGAGTTGAGAGTGCTCACCTCCCTGAGATTTCTGAGTTTTGATTTATTGTAAAACTAACCTGACAGAAGGACACGCTCAACTTCAGCGTTGGACCATGACAAAAACCACATCTAAATCGCAAACATAGCTAACTCAAAAAATTTTTGCTTACCGTTTTTATCGCTTATCGTTGTTAAATACATCAGATACGTCTGCTCTCCTGTCAAAAGTTTTGTACGAGATTTTTACTTTACTTCTTTGTACTGCTCGTTACTTCACAACTGCGTATTGGGCGTAAGCTGAAATCAATTAAATTGCTTAATACAATGAATTTTTCAAATCTTTATAATCTTTATAAGTTTAACTTAGAAATTTGTGCAGCAGTGTCGAATAGATTTCTCCAATTCGCTATCCATATAAAGCATAAATCTTTGAAAACAAATTTCTCAAAATCGTCTACTTGTATTATATTAATATTAATATCTGATGTAATAATCAATTTTTTTGTAAGTTGAAGTTTAGTGAACTTTACATTGTCATATTGTGCATTTGCAATAACTGCAGTTAACTCAACAGGTATCAGATTCATTCGTGCTGAGCAAATGCTTAAAATATCGGGTTCTGCAGACAGGCGTTACGACTTTTTTGTTTGAAAACTTTTGGCATTTTTGTCAAACGATCTGTAAACTTGGCTTGCACTTTGAGATGACTGTATCATGAACGTTAGAGGTGGCAATTAGGGTCGATAAATGACTGACAAAGGTGACAAACAATCGATTTGCTTATAAGTAGACATCGGATTTTATGTACTTTTTTAAATGAAGGTTGATTGAGGTGAAAATTTGGATTTATACTAATTAAATAACCCACTTTCCATTGGAAACTGCATATTCAATATATGCAAATTTTGCATATTTTACATATGCAAAATATGTTAACAAATATGCAAAATATGTAATAAATATGTAAAATATGTAAATGTATCAAAAATGTATAAAAATTTAGAAATTTGCAAAAATTCTTATTCTTGAGCTTAGATTATTGTTAAAAATATAAAGATGGCATATATAGACAGTTAAATGGGAGTTGTAGACCGAGCAAATGAAAGGTGTGCCTTGGAAGTTCTAAAATATGGGGAAATTTCTAAATTGTTCATTAATTTCAGATTTTTATGAAGATTTTATGTAGCCGTCCAAGTACACGGATAAATAAAGAAGATGTCGAATAAATGGTCAAAAAATCGCGAAATTTCAAAAATTCACATTTGAATTTAGATTATCATAAAGAAGGGTAAACCGGCTGGTAAATAGGAGGAGTATATCAAATGGTCAAGGAAATCGCGAAATTTGCTAGATGGCAATTGAAGACGCGTATATTAGAGGCTTAGACCAAAAACCGCGAAATTTGTCAAATTTTCGTTTGACTATTTACGAAAGCGCAGCAAATTTTATAGGCGCTCGGAAACTCCAGAATTATATATTATATTAATCCCTTCCTGTCATGTGAATGCTTAGAATATACCTCTCCCGCACAACAACATTGTAAGCTTCGAACGAAAATTTTATTTTTCAAAAATGTTTTAATTATAATTGTTGTAGCAGTATACAATTAAGCATTTTTCTAAATTTTCCATTGTAAATTTTTGGCGTTTCTCAGAAAAAATTAGCTTGTAGGCCGAAAAACTGCATTCCACATCGCAAGATGTAAGCGGTGTATATTTTAATTTTAAATATGTCAGACATATTAATTTTCCCCGCGTCAGTTATTTCCGAATCAGAATTGGAAAATATTTGATTAAGGTTATCAAATGAACCATAGTCCGGCCTCCGACCTTCAATGAGAAGAATATGTTTTAAGAGAATGCAGAATCTAAAATATTTATTCTACACTTACATTTTTGATACCGTCGAAATGAGTAGTTATAAAAATAGCAGCATTAAGCTGCCATGTTCCCCAGCGTGTAAGAACGGGCTCGGGTGGGAGTTCAATTTTCAACTTTTCCCTGTATAGCTGAATGCTTTTTTACAGCTGATATATACGAGTTGACTAGTGGATATGAATTTCGTATGGTTTCCGCCAAACGATTTATTCCATGCGCCAAGCAAGTCACATGTAACCGTTTTGGATAAAACACCTTTAAGTTTTGTCCAGCCTTCAGCATATATGCTGCCGCATCCGTAATTAACAGAAGTGGTTTTGGTTTCATATCCTCTTGGCCAAAGTTCTATGATAGAACTGTTTACAAAACGTGCTATTGCTTGATAATTGACCTTATCCAATGCTTTAGTTGAAACTAAAAAGGTTTTTGAACGACCATTTTCAGTTAAGTTCCCAACAATTACATTGGCCGATTTGTCAGTGGTTTCGTCGACCGAGAGCCATATTTTATCGTCACCCAAAGCCTCACAGAATCACAATAAGAACACAATAACCCTGGCCTACTAGGATAATAATGTATCTGAAATATGTCATTTCATAAAAAAATAGGTTTTTTATATATTTTACATATTTTACATATTCTGCATATTTTGCATATTTTTTTATGCAAATATGCAATTTATGCAAAATGGTTTTTAGCGGACTTAGATCGTTTTTCAATAAAAATAAGATGTGTGCAATCCGAACTTAAATCGGACATGCGGTTCAAAATATGCAAATATGTAAAATCCGATGTCTACTTATAAGTTTTGCAATTGACTCAAAAATAAAAAGCTGAAAAAAGCGGAAATCGTTTTTTAAAAAGCCAGAAATCCCGCTTTCCGCTGTTTCTAAATTTTTCCCGCAATACGGTTTTAACAAAAGCTAGAAATGACGGGAAAAAAGCTGATTTGGCAACACTGGTTGGGAGTTATTTACGAGCTATGGTTGAGAGTGACCAGCGCTTAATCAGATTTTGTTCTAGGTGACGACGAATGATTTCGTGTGCATCAGGATGTCTCTTTCTTGTGATTGTTGTTGTTTCAGTAAGATTTTCTTTGTTTGTATTGGTATTTACGCCGCCGTAAGCTGACTCTGGGCAACTCTGTTTTAAGTCTTCATGTTTTATTTCCTTTAATAATTAACTATTTGAATGTAGACTGTGAGAGTCAGTTATGGTAGCGTCATACATAATCCACGCTGTATATTCAGGCAGATTGTCGGACTTGTTCTAGAAAGACAAAATTTCTTTTGTGTCCATTCTTTCTTTTTTTATTAACACAGTATACTTTTAAGGGCATTTGGTATGACAATCTTTTTGTGTCTTAGAGATCAGAAGAGTCGGAAACTTAAATCACTTTATTTTCATTCAAACGACAAAGCATTTCATTTCAGAGTAAACAGATTGAAGGGCATATTAAAGGGTTATGTATTCCAAATTTGAGTTCGATGTACGGTAACGATTATATCAAAGTCGGACACGGTCGACTATACCTAGCTTAGTGCTCAATTTCACTTCCCTTAAAGAATGGGATTTAGGCACAAAATTTGAAAATTTGAATGTTTGCGGAAGTGGAATTGATTACTTTATTTCCGTTATTTCAAATATGTTTTCCTTTCTTCCTTTTGTTTTTGTTTTTGTTTTAAACAACGAATTGCACCAACCAAATTGACACCCCGTTTCACTGACCATTCGAATATTCTAACTCAACTTCTAGAACTGTATGTCTAAATGTACATAACAATAATTTACAAAAACAAACCGAAAAAATGCAAATTAGCCTGTAAGTAGTTTAGGCTAGAAAGGGGACAAAAAAGAGTTTTGTGCAAAAAAACAAAAAACAAACATCAAATCTTCCTTTTACAAAACAAATGCACAAACTCGTATTTGATCCACAAAAAAAACACAATCTTCAGTAAGCAAAAACCGTAAGCAATTTATCACCTCTTCACGTAGTTGCCATAGCAAATCAAATAATGCAAACATTTTGCCATTCTTATGAGAAATCTCCCTAAATAGACCACAACAAATCAAGCATTAACATACAAACTAATTGTAAAGCTTTCGAATCAGCTTAATCATTATATTATATATATATATTATATATACCTATATATAGGACAGAAATGTACCAAAAAATCAACTAAGTTAGTGAACCAAACTGCTCAAGAACTTCACTTCAATTGTAAGCACAAAAAACACACACCCACACCCACACCCACTTACACACACACACACACACTCGTCGTACAGTAAACGCTTTGTTGGCTAGTCCCGAAAAATAGCTAGGATAGGAACGAGAGAGGAAACTAATGTGCTCCTGGTGGTGCATTTCTTTGTTTGTTGCTCTGCAAAAGAGAATAACTAAAATGTTGACAGGTAAAATGAATGTTGAGAACGTTAGAGGAGTAGGAGGTGAAGGAGGAGGAGGATGAGAGCGACGGAGGGCAACATAAAAAATATGTTATACAATATGATTATTATTATTATTATTATGACGTCATGATTAATCAATCATAATTGTAATTATACAAACTCGAACAACAACAGCAACAGCAACAACTGCAACTGCAACTGCAACGTAATTCTCGTAGTCCCTACTACGATATCCAAATGAGACGAAAGACAAAACTGAGTTTTTACCGACAAGCATAATTATGATAATGATGATGATAATAATGATAATTATTATTATTAATATTATAAAAAACCAAAAACAAAAACAACAAAATAATAAGAAAAATAAATAAAAAATGTATTTATTTATTTTAATTTATATATACACTAGAGAGTTATTACAAATATATATATATATATATTGTATAAGGCAAACAAAACCTGGGCAATGCATATTTTATTCTGGGATGGAAGAAGGAGGAAGTACTTGCACCCACTTCAATTGCAAGAAGATTAGGCTAAGTAAGTAGTTAACTTCCTTAGATGTACGAGTCATTTGTTTAGTTTTTAGTTCAAAAGCTTAGTTTTGGTTTATATTTAGTTACGGTTCACGCGGAACCCAACACAGATGTTCAATCGAAAATGCTGAACTGACGAGTTGAATGAAATAAACATCTCCAGAGTAAGTACTTGTAAAGTTTCAAATCTTTCAAAGGTAAAAGTAATACTTAGCATTACTTGGACCCTAGACCCTAGAACACAAAGATGCGTAACGGCCATACAAGTGAATGTCAGGCAAATTGTTTTTAGCGTGGATTTTCGAGGTGGATTTTCGATTTTACAATAGTGTATTTTCGAAAGCAATGGTAATTCGAGATAGCAATATTGAACTAGAAACGGTAAAACTGTTTAAAAATCTTGGAGTGGCTCTATCTTCAAACATGTCTTTCAAACAGCACATTAATTTAAAACTTAGCGAGTCCAAACGAGCACTGAACAGCACATGGAAAGCCTTAATGATTATGAATAAATATTAGTATAAAACAAGAAAGAAAGTCGGTCAAGCCCGACTATAACATACTCTGTACCCTTAACGTCTCAGCTCGCATTTGCTCACGAGTTATACGCGCTCATCTCTAAGTTTCACTCTCTCTCTCTCTCTCTCACTAAGATTGACGTTCAATAGAATGCTGCGGTGGTGGGTAGGGTGGTGCTGGGTGTTTATTGGCCGTTTTTTGCTCATAACTTGAGTATCGTTCATCCGATCTTTATCATTCCTTCAGCAAATCGATAAATAATTTTATTTACAAGGTATCTCTAGAAGGTACGAACGATCTATCTTCAAAACTGTAGGAGATATGAGGTTTTTTCCAAATTGCGGGGGCGGGAGGGGGCGTGGCAAAAATTGAAAATAAACTTGATCTGCCTGCAAGTATAAGAAATATATGCCCCATACATGTCAAACCTCTATCTCTTACCATCTCTGAGATCTCTTCGTTCATACGGACGGACGGACGGACGGACATGGCTATATCGACTCGGCTGTTGATGCTGATCAAGAATATATATACTTTATAGGGTCGGAAATGATTCCTTCTCCCTGTTACATACTTTTGCACAAACTTAATATACTCTATGTACCTTCGGTACAGAGTATAAAAATAGAGGAAATCTAACTTCGGCTCGACCGAAGTTTATATACCCTTACAGCTTGATGGCGCCATTACTTTGAGCATTTGTTTGCCAGTTTGTTATATGGCAGCTATACAAAATATATTTATCCGATTTTGAACGAACTCCCCAAAATTATGTGGAAACTGATAATATTCACAACTGGAAGGTATATGGACGCTACCATAGAAAACAAAAAAGTTTTTCTCACTAGAACTACTTTTTCGACCGATAGTTCCTATGACAGATATATGCTATAGTCATCCGATTTGGATCAAACTTGGTAGAATTATGAAGTAGCATATAATATTGATCAGTAACAAGTTTGTGAGCGATAGCAGTGAAAACAAAAAAGTTTTTCATACTAAGACTTTTTTTCAGACATATCTTTTGTATGGCAGCTATACTATACAGTGCCGTTCAACTGAATAGGTTTGACTTATTTTAGTTTTGAAACGTTGTATCTCTGTAACAAGCACTCCGATTTTAGCGAAATATATTTTGTTGTATAAAGAAATCAGTCATTTATGAAATAGTTTTGTTTTTATATCATTTTTATTCTTTTTTCAAAAACAACAAAAAATCTCCATTTTTTTTTTGGCTCAACTGAATAGATTTGACACTTTTCACTTCACTTTTTAATTGACTGCGTGATTGAAAAGAGTTGAATTCTTTTGTATTCCAAAATTTAAAGCAACTACTATCAGATTTTTGTAAAATGGGCCGCGGAAAACCTTTAACCGATCTTGAAAAAGGTCAAATAAAAGGCTATATTGAATCTGGCTTAAAACACTAGGAAATAGCCAAGAAAATCGGTCGAAGTTAAAACCTTGTGAGTAATTTTCTCCGTAATGAAGCAGACTATGGAAAAACAAGAAAGAAAGTCGGTCAAGCCCGACTATAACATACTCTGTATCCTTAACGTCGTAGCTCGCATTTGCTCACGAGTTATACTCGCTCATCTCTAAGTTTCACTCTCTCTCTCTCTTTCTCTCTCTCTCACTAAGATTGCCGTTCAATAGAATGCTGTGGTGATGGGTGGGGGGGTGGGGTGTTTACTGGCCGTTTTTTGCTCATAACTTGAGTATCGTTCATCCGATCCTTATCATTCCTTCAGCAAATCGATAAATAATTAATTGTTTACAAGGTATCTCTAGAAGGAACGAACGATCTATCTCCAAAACTGTAGGAGATATGAAGTTTTTTCCAAATTGCGGGGGCGGGAGGGGGCGTGGCAAAAATTAAAAATAAACTTGATCTGCCTGCAAGTATAAGAAATATATGCCCCATACATGTCAAACCTCTATCTCTTACCATCTCTGAGATCTCTTCGTTCATACGGACAGACAGACGGCCAGACGGACATGGCTATATAGACTCGGCTGTTGATGCTGATCAAGAATATATATACTTTATAGGGTCGGAAACGATTCCTTCTCCCTGTTACATACTTTTGCACAAACTTAATATACTCTATGTACCTTCGGTACAGAGTATAAAAATGAATGGAGGAAAAAAAATATGCAACAACAGCATCGGAGAGGCGACTTATCCTACGAACTGCCTTAAATTCTCACCTTTTTGCTGGTAAAATTAGGGAAGAATGCGGCGTAATGGCTAGTGTGGCCACGGTAAAACGAATTATTCGAAGCGCTTGAAGAAATTGAAAATAAAAAAAAAACCCACCTCTCAATGATGATCGTAAGGAAGCACGACAACGATTTGCCCGAGAACACATGACGTGGAACAAGGAGTGGAAGACGGTGGTCTTCTCCTATAATATAATTACTATTTCCACGATATGCGAAAGGAAGAATGTTTTTTAAGTCGTCATCACTCTTGTGCAGGTGGAGTAATGGTGTGGGGAGCCATATCGTTTTATGGAAAATGCCAGCTCCAGTTTGTCACCTCGAAGATGAACGCAAATTTGAACAAAAAAGTGCCCCAAAAGGCTTTTCCCCAGTTTTCATAGATTTATGGTCATATTCCATGGACGTACCAACATGACAACGCTCCCATCCATACCGCTCGGGTTGTAAAACAGTGGATTAAAGACCAAAACGTCCAATTGCTAGAGTGGCCGCCTTACTCCCTTGATATTAAAATTATCAAGAACATTTGGGGACTTTTGTCTCTCCTGGACGATACGAAGGAGGAAGACAATTTAGTGACTCTGGGACCCTAGTTGAAGCAATTAAAAAAGCCTGGTCAACAATTTCACTAAATGAAATTGAAAAATATTAAGATTCTTTATAAGATTCTTTATAATTCAAATACTAAATAATGCTAGAACAGTGTCCTTTATTATTTAAGCTACCCAGTGCCTTGAAATTTTGCTTTATATACTTTTGTTTAATAGTTTTAGTGGTCATACCTACCTAAAAAAAATGGAGATTTTTTGTTATGTTTTTGAAAAAATATTAAAAATGATATACAAACAAAACTAACAGAACGGAAACTTTGCTATTTCACAAATGACTGATTTCTTTATACAACAAAATTTATTTCGCTTAAATCAGAGTGCTTTTTACAGAGATACAACGTTTCAAACCTAAAAGAAAAGTCAAACCTATTCAGTTGAGATAGAACGAGCAACTTAACGGTAATATGGCAAGGTGTGCAATGCATTGACCCAAACTTCCTCCGCAAAGTGTTACATTTGTAATGCAAAGCCCACTGAAATGAACAATATATAAAAATGTTTACAAAGCGAAGTTATTAAAGATCGCTATGAATTTGGGGTTAAAGACATAGCTCCGACGGCATATTTCCGACAGAAATAAAACGTCATATTTCCGCGCGGAGGTATGTCGTTTTTAAACGACATCTCCGCGCGAAGATATGTCGTTTGTAACACGGCGGAGATATGTCGTTTCAAAACGACAAATCGTTTTAAAACGACAGACAGGAGATATGACGCTTTTTTTTTTGTCGGAGATATGTCGTTTGTAACACTGGTCGGAGATATGACGCTATGCCATGAATTTGGCCTGACCCCTCTGCACGCGTATATTAGATTTATTGAGTATTTTCATCAGGTTTCTTACAGACTTGATATAAAACAATGGCAAGTTAGATCTTGAGAAAATTCAGTTAGCATTTCGGGAAATAATGGGGCTGATTGTCGATAAACCAAAAACTGGAGGTAGTTGGTCTTCAAATGACGGAAACACTTATGTGCTGAAATAACTGGCATTGAAAAAAGTTTAATTGAAAACTGTGGAACATTACTGCAAGCCTTGACTTCAGGGTATAAAATAAATATTGAAAAGTTTAGAAAATATGTCCTAGATACTGCTAAAGAACTCACCAAGAAGTATCCATGGTATTACCTTCCATCTTCAGTCCACAAAATTTTGATTCACGCTCCCGATGATATTGAACATGCACTAATATCGATTGGAGAGCTTTCTGAAGAAGCTGCTGAGTCTAGAAACAAAGATGTTAAAATGTATCGATTAGATTTCACGTGTTGCAACAAATACGGATTTGCTGAATCGGTTACTCCTGAGCTCCGATTCTTATCTAACTGCAAGAAAAAATCTATTTTATTTGAAACTGTTTTTTGAAATCAATCTTCATTTTCATTATTTTGTTTAATTGAAATTTTTTGAATCATTTTTTTATAACTCCAATTTGGTATCTTACGATAAACTTGTACTATATTAAAAATGCATTTTTTCACTTTTTTTTTATTTTGCAGTGGTGGATGTGGGTGGTAAGTGGATGGGCTTGGAGCTATGTAAGCATGACCATTCCGTGATTTCTTATTAATAAGTATTTTTAAAAGATGTGATCAAAGTTGTACTATCATATCTCTTTTGAAAGTATTTTTGGCCGCCGTCTCCATACAAGACCGACCACGGTGTGATGGTTCCTGTGAGCGAGTGTGTGCAAGCGAAAAGTATAGGAATGCAATGAATGGTAGCTAAAAAGCAGCTATTGAAATACTCATGCAATCGTTATTTAAGAATTGTAATTTAATTGTTGTATTCAAATGCAATTTTACTGTTATAATAATATTTTCTTCATTTCTTTTGCGAGGTTTGCACCGATTCGTGAACTGTTTCATGTGCTTATACATTAATATATCTTTTAATTTTCTTAAGTCTTCTGAATATATTGAAAAGGGTATACAGCGACGTAGTGGAAATTATACGTAAATTGCCGTCGAAATGTGGAACATATCCGAAATAATAATAATTTTCCAAATGGCGCCTGCAATGCCAATTGATGGCTTTTAAAGAACACAGCACTAAAATTCAAGCAGTCTGAGCTTAGGACAGGGGTCGGCAATGAAAGCAGAGAAGTTGCCAATGGCAACTGAGAAAATATTCAGATACATATACAGAAAATGGGCAGAGAGCTTTCAAAAGTTTGTATTTTTGTTTTCATTCTTTTGCTCGGACTTACAATCAAGGCTGCAAACCGGTCCTGAACCGAACCCCAAAGAACCGATTGGGTTCGGGTTTCTCGGGAACGTCGAAACGGACCAAATGTTTAAACTCCCGAACCTAAAACCGAACCGAACCCGCTGTATAATACGAAAAGGTTCGGTTCAAACAATCATTTAAGTCCATTTCTGAAGATCTTTAATAACTTTTTCAATATTTTGACTGCAAAAAACAATTTTTAGTACAGAATCGCTTAAATTTATCATTTAAGATGCTTTTTAGAAAACCAGAAACGAGAAGAAAGAAAAACGTAAGTCAACTTGGAAAAGGGGAAAACAAATATGGTAAATTTACCAAATTAACAACTTTTTAACAAGAATCGCCGTGATGATGTTTGAATCCTTTTGAAGATTAAAGAGATTAATTTCATGTCCGATTCATAGAAGACTAGAAAATGAGTCACGCAAAAGCTCAAAAAGTGATTTATTAAAAAAGGACTTGAAAAAAAATTGCAAATGATTTGAAATATGAGTCGAAACTGATTAGAAAAGGGGGCTATAAGCGACTCTTGAAGAACAGTTTCGGCTAAGCCTGATATGGGGCAGATCATTTTAACAAGAATTACCTTGGTGAGTCTTTTTCCAGCCCTTATGATGATTAAAAAGAGATTAGTTTAATTTGCGATTTATGGAATACTCAAAAACTACTTATGCATTTGCTCAAATTGTGATTCATTAAAAAATGACTCGGAAAACACTCTCTAATGACTCGAATACTGACTAAAAAAAGAGCGGGTTATAAACGACTCTTCATGTAGAGCCGCGGCATAGTGTACTATTTTCATCCCGACAAACGTATCATTTACGGATCAGCATATATGAGCGCATTTTAATCAGCCTGAAGACTTGAATAAGATCAAAAATTTCATAAAATGCTGCCTGGGGGTATCATATTCTTCCGACAAAAGTATAATTTATGACTATTTTAATCAGACGGAGGATTCGAAAATAACTCCAATGCGATCAAAAATTTCATTAATTGCTGGATGGGTATGTACGTAGAAGGTAAGGATACCAAAATTCAAAGACAAAGCAATTTAGAAAGACTTTTTAAACCACATTCATTTAACTTGACGACTTACATAAATAGCTTGGTAATCTGGACGCGTTCTCTTGAACAAATATTTGTCTAAATTTTGACCGAAAGTGGAGGTAAAAATCTGTCAACTATTTAACAATCTATGAACCCAGATTTCAGCCAAAACCTTAAGTTCGATTAGTACAGGAAGCGGTCCGCGAACCGAACCTTAAACTTTAACACGAGTTCGAACCTCTGGACCGAACATTCACCAAAATTTAACAGGTTTGCTACACTACAGAACCGGCTGAAATTGTGCCCACATCTCTGCTTCCATTCCCAACATAATAAGACACTTTTGCACATTTCGTTAACTTTTGTATGCCCATAGCTACTCTGACTTCTGGCATGTTAGCCCAATGTTCCAGAGGGTTTAGTTATTCCTAAATAGTTAAACATAAATAATGCCCGACTTAGCGGACCAAAACTTGCCACTTGATTTATGAACTCCGAAAACGCTTTATGAAGTCCTTCATGTTTGCCATCATTTCTATTGTCCTTTGGCACATGTTAGCATTAGGGGTCATAAAAAACCCACTTGAGCAAATAGAAAACCAACCGTAATGTAAGGGAATTAATACAAAACATATTTTTGAGGGGAGTTGACCAAGCGGCCAACCACGAAACAAATGTTGTCTATCCTAACATCTTCATAACACGCGCGAAGGAGGCGCACAAAGGGCGCACAAAGGGCCAAAAAAAGGTAGCCAAGCGTCCAAAATCCTACATGCCACCAACAGTTTTGAAATAATCGAACCGCGACCCAAAAAAGGAAAAACCCAACAAATTACCCTGAAATTTTTGTGTTGGGTTCCGTATCTGGGCAGAGCCATCAAACACATAAATCTGCCAACCCAAAACGACAGGTTGCAGCTCAATAAAGAGCCAAATAAATATGATATCGCTTGTCTATGAGAAGAGAGAGAAAAAAAAGGATGAGTTCATTTAGGGTTCTCGGTGGCCAGGTAGTCAACCTGTTTCACCAAGTTGGAGGCGGCTTCGGCGGTCGAAATCAAATGGTCAGGGCTTTTGTAAACTGGTGACATTTTAAAATTATGGCATGTAAATGGAAGGCATTCCGGGAAGCGGGAGCGTTGACAGGTCTCTCTAGTCTCAGAGACTGGGAGTTGTGTGGTTCCACACACACACAAGTAGCGGGGGGCTACTGTTAATCAATTTAGTGCCTTTTCGATCGAGGCAGATGGGAAAATTAGGATAAGCAACGAGTGAAAGGTTGCGCATTGGAAAGATTAGAGCAAGACAAGAAATATATGCAAGCCCACGGGGCGTATGCGTGTTAAAGCTACGAGCAAGCTGTCTTACATTGAATGCTTTTGATATACGGCCAAGCTATTAAAGAGCGGACACATCAAAGTGCACTCACACCAACACACACACACACACACACATGCAAATGCCATGAAAAGCCATAAAAATCACTTTGTTACCCAGGAGGAGGCGGCGCATCAGCGCAAACTATGCAACAACAACAACAAAAAGTGCAATGCAATCAATTCAGACAAAAAAAAAAGAAAAGAAATGGTGAAGGGGGAAGGGGAAGCGGCAAGTTGGTGAAAGGGGGGAGGCAACGCAGACGCGTCGGCAGCATTTAATCCTGCAAAAAAAAGGCATTGCGAGGCAGCATAAAATGATGTTAATCCTTAAATAACGTGAGCAACACGAAGCAAGGAAGAGAAGCAACACCACGAGCAGAAGGGCGGGGGAGACGGATGATGGCGACAGCAAAATGCCAATTGAAATGCCAAGCGGCTTTAAACAGCCAAGAACTTTTAAAGTACTTTGAGGTAAGTGTGGCAGAAATTTGAAAAAATCGAGGGGCAGAAAGTCGACAGAAAATGGCTAGCTGGAGTTCTACACAGAAAAAAAAACCGAGATATCCCTAACGATGGCATTAGTCGGTCAAGCCCGGATTTTATGAAACCAAGTACAAGAACGATTGATTTGAGTACACTGAGAAAAAAACAACAATCTAAAACCAAGATTATAATCTTGAAACGAGACGAAACGGTGTCAGAATTCGACAAGGACGAGATAATCTTAACCCAAGATTATATTCTCAATTTAAATCTGAATCCAACAATATTGACTTAAGATCGCTTATACTCGACTTTAAGATGAAACAATCTGATTTTTTAATATGAAAAATAAGGACAAAAATAAATTAAGCATTTTTTATTTTTAGGTGATGGGTGGGAAAGGGTGGTGTGTGATTTGGTTTGGTTTAGTTATTTACATTTTCTTCTTTCTGAAAAACTTATATAATATAAATTGTAAATTATTAATCCGCCGATACTGTGACTTGAGCTCAGTACCTTCTGCGCATTGAAACACTAACACCACCGCTTTACCATCGAGCGTCAACTGTTAGGCTCAACCAGTTGCAGTATAAGAGCAGAGATTTTCGCAGCCTGAGTACTTATACTGCAACTGGCTGCGCTTAACAATTGACCCCCTACGGCAAAATCGACTAATCGGCCTTGCCAATGTGTTATTGAAATAAAAGGTCGTAGTTTGAGTCCCAGCAGGGGGGTGGGTTGCATTGCACAACCGAAAATTGTTTATTTTTGTTTTTTTTTTTAGTAAAATAAATCTATATATATCAACAAAATTTTCAACTGAAGCTTTACAGGCAACTGATAAGTAGCGAGATGATTGGCTGTGAATAGGGGCATAGCTGGCCGGACGGGCAAATAAAATTCCCCCACCGTGTCGGAGTCGTTATTAGTTTATTTTGTAATTTTATTAGATTTTCTTTGATAGGCTTCATTAGCTCATAAAAATTTTTGTAACGTATTTAAATTTTCGTTGACAGCCTTTTTTTGTCAACTCTAAATAAATAAATAAATAAATAAATAAAATGATAAATCTTGTTTTTAAGATTTCTAAGCTCATTTTAAGGTTTTCCAATCTTGTTTTTTTAAGCTTGCAAGGTTCTTGAAAACAAGATTTTCAATCTAAATTTTAGATAGATTTTTTTTCTCGAATATGTCAATCCCCGAATTCATGTCTTGATACCGACTTTAACTCGGGAGAGCTTGACTTTAGCTCAGGCATGCCCAAAAGCAGCATACGACAGCGCACTCACCAATACTCACAAAGATAAGCACCAATACCAATAATGAAATTGTTGCTGGTCAGTTTGCTTGCGCTCGCAAACACCAATCAAAGAAGAGAACAAAACCGGTTTTTGTTCTACGCGTCGCATTCACACGAAATCGTTAGCGTGTGTGTCGTTTTGTATGCCTCGCGCCCTGCATGTATACGATCATTGATTTCCTATGTTTGGTCATCGCTGCTTTAGCTCGATACAGGCTTATTTCAACAACACACGGGATTAATTTTATTTTGTTATCCGAGCTCGATTTGATCCCTCAGTTGGATCCTCTGAATGGTTTTGTTCCAGTTCTATCGGTTTCAATAATAACAGCAAACGGTTTCTCGGTTTGTATTAAAAAATAAGAACACTGAAAAAAAGGACGATTGAAATTTCAAGTACGAGTCGTATTTGATTCTGCTTGAAACGAGTACGACAGGATTGAAACAATCCTAAAAGGCTCGTATCAAACCAAAAATGCTCATTTCCAGTACGGATCCTACTTGAAAATCAAATGATCCTGACACGTGATTAAAGTAAGTACGGAATACCACTGTCAAAGCGAAAGAACGAAAAGAAACCGAAAGCAAGATCCAAACTAACAGAGAAAATTTATTTTACTAAGTGCCGATTTCTCTTCTCCAAGATAGCTGCTATGTATCAGATAATCCTACAAATAGTGAATTTTTCGATTTCATTGCCTACTAATTGCATCATAAACTATCTGGCACTTCGACCTTCAGATAGCCACAATGTGTTAGATATGCATTTGACTTTTTGCCATTCACTGTAAATTGACATAATATTTGGGATGGGTTTTTAATTTTTGCTAAGTAAATCAATTTGTAAAGTGAATTTGAACCGAGCTATTTACCTTCACTCACTGGAAGATTCTGATAAAGACATTGTGCCAATTTATAGAGAAAGAGAGTATACAACCCAATGCCGTACTTCTTTTAGGACATGGAATATTCCGTATTCATAAAATGATTCCTGCTTTCAAAGTCTGCATGTTTACGCCTTTTAACAAAAATTGGTAGCAATCAGCAAACTTGACATAATCCATCTTTTTAGGAAATGTTCCTTGTCTACAATGAAGAAGCTGCTTTTAGCATTGTGATTCTATGTTTGTGGTAATTTCCTAATTACTGTTGGGAACTTTTGTGGTGTGAGCATAGCTACAGCAAGTCGGGTAGTGAAAGAAGTTTCCTATGCCATTGCATCATTATCCTGCAGTTAGACTAAGTTTGGGTGAAATGAAATCATTCGAGACTTGTATAAAATTGCTAAATTCCCGAAGGTAATGGGAGATATTGATTGCACCCATGTACGGATTCAATTGCCAGGGGTTGACCATGCCGAGATATACCGTAACAGAAAGGGCAAAGGTGGTTCATCCCATGAAAGCTATATTCTTAATAACAATCGCTTGAAGTACCGATGGGAAAGCAACAAATTATTGAAAAATATTATCTTTTGGGCGATAGTGGATATAAATTGAGACAGTACATGATAACTCCGCTTCTCAACCCCGTAACAGAAGATGAAAAGCTTTATAATGAATCACAGATCCGTACGCGCAACGTAAACTGTATGTATTATGTATATTAAACAAATATCACTGTGTTTCCATACGTTGCTTCTTTTCATATATTTCAAGCTCAATTAGCTTTAAGGCTTAAGCGTCCTTATTAAGCTTCTTTTTTAAAACTTCTATTTATTCCTGGAGCGCTGAATTCCGGTTTTGCTATCGTAAGTGGACGCCAGTTTTAATAATGCTTGCTCCTTTTGTTTTCCAGTGACCGCATCTGTCTTCTTGTTCTCGATGAATCCTCAACTAGAGCTACTAGTTTCCAATCCTCCTCGTCTGTAAATTTCTTAGCAGCCTTTTTGTTGTGTTTTCCATAAATTCAAGTCAGCAAGTCAGCTGTTTAACAGTGCTGCCAGATTTTCACTGGAGAATTTGTCATTCGTATGTAAACGTTTTAGATAAGTTTACACATAGGTTTTGTAATCCAGTATGTGGGACTTTATCTGTTGAATAGCGTTACTTGTCAAATAGCTATTTCTCACTTCTTTAGAAGATGAGATATCGGACCTAATACAGTCAGGCTAAATGGGTAATCACACTGTTGCATATGCAAGTCTCCTCTCAATAGTTTTTGCACACAGCCCTGTCCCATGAAAAACGAAACTGTGAGAGCGTGTTTAACGCTATTCTCTCAAAGTTTGCTTGTCCTCTTCACTCCCCTTGCCTAATTGAAAACGAATTTAGCTTGATTTTTTTTGGGACAACCTTCCTCATAGCAGAGCTAACGCCATTAACATCTACACTGATGGTTCTAAGCTCGACGAAAAAGTAGGAGGGGGCGTTTTCTCTCCCAACCTAGACTTGAACTTATCGTTCCGCCTTCCTAATCACTGAAGTGTGTTCCAAGCAGAGGTGGTAGCCATCCAGGAAGCTGCCACCTGTCTTAGCACACTCGCGGTCAAAGAAGGAAATGTATTTATATACTGAGATAATCAAGCCGCACTTAAAGCACTTGACTCACATACCTAACTATGCTAAAACACTTACGGATTGTCGCTTATCTCTGAATGAGCTCGCACGACATTTCAGTATACACCTTATATGGGTGCCTGGACACCGCAACATAGAAGGAAATGAGTCTGCGGACAAACTGACCAGAATAGGTACCACCATTGAGCTCCTTTCAGAGAAGAGCACGATTGGAATACCTATGGCGACAAATAAGCTTCACGCAAAAGCTGAAACACTTCGTCGCGCTACGAAACGGTGGAAAAACCTTTCCTCCTGCGCAGTAGCGAGGCTTACATGGCCAACATTCGAACAAAAACGTACTAACACACTTTTACGTCACAGAAGAGGCCACATATCACTTCTGGTGGGTACCCTGACGGGTCACTGTCTTATTGGCAGACACGCAGCACGCCTAGGCGTAGCATACCATGACTTCTGCAGAAGTTGCGGATACGAAGAAGAGGAGGAATCGGTACAACACCTTATCTGCCATTGCCCCGCCTTGAGTAGAAGGAGACTCAGGACACTTGGTCAACCTCTGCTACTTAACCTCTTGGAGACATCCGGGCTTGAGATCCCTGCTCTACTTAAATTCATTCTGTCCACACTATGGTTCAGTAACGAGGACCTCCCCCCCTTAGTTTTAAAAAGGGTTAATAGGGAATATTATATAATATATTCTAATATAATATATTTGAATAATATATTATTATATGTTGGGCGTGGCGTACCAGTTGTATGTGTGGCTGCTGGTGCGGGAGGTTCTGGGTTCGATCCCGTCTCGGACCATCTAATAGAAAAAGTTTTTTCTTTCTTTAGAAAAAAGCTTTTACACACCAGCTACTGGCGCCAGCTGTGAAGGAAGTAACAACTAGCCATGAAAATGCAAAACTTCTCTAACTATTGCCGTTCGGATTCGGCGTTAAACTGTAGGTCCCTTTCTCTTGTGCGAAAGATTATAAGCACACACACCAAGAGATTGAGAGAAGCTTGGCCCTGGCCCTCCTGGAGGTGCTGTTTGAGCCAATTTTACTTTTACTTTAATAGGGAATATATATGTCATCGCAATGGGCCCAATGTGGCCTAAGTGGGAGAGCGACTTGTCGCTCTCAGCCATCGCAACCTAACCTAGCTCGATTTCAAGAGCGAAATTCTAGAAAATTCAACTACGAATTGATTTTTTTCAAGAGCGTTCGTACTCAAATTATTCGTTCTACTTTTTTCTTAGTGCAGCTTTAAGTGCTTTAAATTATAAAATTCGTCAGTGAACTGAGCCGAACCAAAACGTTTTACATTGCTAGTTCTTGGTTCGGCTAAGCATTTTCGAACGGACACCGGTTTGGTTAAACATCTGGAATTAGCGCTTAAGTTCCAGTTTTCATCCCTGTTCCAAGTTTAAACCATTGATCTTGCTAATTTCTAGGAATAGAATGCTTTCTCAGAAAGGAGGGAAAATATTTTAGAATTTTTCGGGACGTCACAGAAAAACGTTTTTTTTTAAATTCGGGAAAGTTTCTCTCCCAACTCAAGTAAAAACACAAACCTATTCATATAAATAAAACATCGCCAAAATCATATGGTAAGAGAAATGCCCACAGCGCCGTCTAGTTCTCGCAGTAAAGAATGAAACTTCACGCTCTAAGCCAGGGTTTCCTAAAAAGAGAGCACGAAAATGTAACTTTCTCTCTCTCTAACACACAGTGATGCTCTGATATTCTCAGAGACTAACAGCAGCGATTGACCCATTGAACACAATTTGCTATCCTGGTAAGCAAAAATCTTTTCAGTCGCTGGCCAGCTGTCGATGAAGTAGGTTAGAGCTGGTTATTTTCGCACAACAATACAGTCTTACTTTTTGGCCTCGTTCTTGTTGACAAAGCCTGATCTAAAGCATAATTGACTCAGTTGTAGACGTATCCCTGCATCTTCTATCTTCCTAAAAAGCTATAAAAAAGTATTTCCACCATGTTTCAGATATCCACAGAATACCAAATCTCATTCTATATAAACTATGGGCGTATTCAGCAGATAATTCCGATTGCTGAGGAATCTCTGCTGAATGACATTGATTGCTAAGTTTAAGGCACTTTCTGGTTTTAGTATATTTGGTCAAAAATACTTTCACACTAGAAAAATTTAGGCTTTAGTATTAAACAAGAAAGAAAGTCGGTCAAGCCCGACTATAACATACTCTGTACCCTTACACTCGCATTTGCTCAGGAGTCAAACGGCCAGTTAACACCCCGCGCACAACGCGGTGCGCTCTCTAAGTTTCTCTCTCTCTCTCTCTTTCTCTCTCGCACTAAGATTGCCTGTGTTGAACGGTTAGGGTATAAGGTTCAAAAAAGTCTTGCGGTATTTTTTATTGAATTTTCAATTGTTCATAAAATTGGTTATAATAATGCGATTTAAGTCAAATATGCGCCGTTTTGTTCGATGACGAGTTCCCAACGAGATGCCAACTTCATAATGCCCCTCTTATAGAAGCTCGCTTCCCTATTGGCAAAAAACTCGGAGAGCCAATTTTCACAGGACTCTCTTGTGGCCAACTTCCGACTACCAAGCTCGTTCGCCATGGACAGAAATAGGTGGTAATCACTTGGTGCGAGATCCGGACTATACGGTGGATGCAAAAGAACCTCCCATCCGAGCTCCCGGAGCTTCTGGCGCGTCACCAAAGATGTGTGTGGCCTGGCGTTGTCCTGATGGAAGACAATTCGGCCCCTGTTGATCAAAGATGGCCTCTTCTGCATGAGTGCTGCATTCAAGCGGTCCAGTTGTTGGCAGTACAGGTCCGAATTGAGCGTTTGGCCATAGGGGAGCAGCTCATAGTGGATGATTCCCTGCCAATCCCACCAAACACACAGAAGAACCTTCCTGGCCGTCAATCCAGGCTTGGCCACCGTCTGGGCAGCTTCACCGCTTTTCGACCACGACCGTTTGCGCTTCACGTTGTCGTAAGTGACCCACTTTTCATCGCCAGTCACCATCCGCTTCAAAAACGGGTCGATTTTGTTGCGATTCAGAAGCGATTCGCATGCATCCATACGGGCAAAAATGTTTCTTTGCGTCAAGTCGTGTGGCACCCATACATCGAGCTTCTTTTTGAATCCAAGCTTCTTCAAATTGTTTATAACGGTTTGATGACTCATGCCCAGCTCTTGGCCGATGCTACGGCTGCTACTATGCCGGTCTCTTTCGATCAATTCAGCGATTTTATCGCAATTTTCGACGACAGGCCTTCCGGACCGTGGCGCATCTTCGATCACCTCTGCACCAGAACCAAAACGTTGAAACCATCGTTATGCGGTGGAAATGGAAACTGTATCGGGTCCATAAACTGCACAAATTTTATTGGCAGCATGAGATGCATTTTTGCCTTTATCGTAGTGGTACTGTAAAATATGCCGTATTTTCTCTTTATCTTGCTCCATGTTTGCGACGCTATAACTCACGAACGACTAAAAACAAACAACAATAAATCAAACACGTGTTAGCGCGTGAAAAGAGCTTTCCAAAAAGCTCTAGCGTGAACCGATGCGACGAATACAACTAGAACTACGCACTTGCAAAGACAAGCTTGCGGAAATACCGCAAGACTTTTTGACAACCTTATATGTTGCTGTGGTTGTTGGTGGGGGGGGTGGGTGGTGTTAACTGGCCGTTTTTTGCCCATAACTTGAGTATCGTTCATCCGATCTTTATCATTCCTTCAGCAAATCGATAAATAATTTTGTTTACAAGGTGTCTCTAGAAGGAACAAACGATCTATCTCCAAAACTGTAAGAGATATGAAGTTTTTTGAGTTTTTGAAGGGCGGGAGGGGGCGTGGCAAAAATTGAAAATAAACTTGATCTGCCTGCAAGTATAAGAAATATATGCCCCATACATGTCAAACCTCTATCTCTTACCATCTCTGAGATCTCTTCGTTCATACGGACGGACGGACGGACGGACGGACAGACGGACATGGCTATATCGACTCGGCTGTTGATGCTGATCAAGAATATATATACTTTATAGGGTCGGAAACGATTCCTTCTCCCTGTTACATACTTTTGCACAAACTTAATATACTCTACGTACCTTCGGTACAGAGTATAAAAACATTTGACAATGAATGCACTCGGTGAGAGTAGGTACACACAAAAAAATCTGGTGGGTAAAATTAACTAACGCTGACAGTAACTTTTTTCGAAATTTTTTATGCATGTGGTTTTGTTGTTGCTTGGTAACTGTGCTAACAGTAAAATCTACAGAAGAAATTGTAAAGTTCACGTATTTATTTTAGCTCGTATTTTGTTGTTGCATTTAACAACTGTACGCTGAGTAAATTCAACCACAAATTTTTTTTCACATATTTTGTTGTTTTAAAAAGTTACTGCTAACTACAGTAACTTTACCATAGAAATAGTTACTCTGACGTGATTTTTTCATCTCATACTTTGTTTTTGCAGCAATTTACTGTACCCACAAGTAAATCTTACCGCACAAATAGTATAACTTTTTAAATGAATTTTGTTGCTTCACCGCGAAAATTGTTGATTGAGAAAAGTTCATTTTAGCCCTTATATTTATATGGTACTTTCACTGAATTTGAACTTGAGAATTACTAGTGGTCTCATTTATGCGACATTTAAGAAATTTTTCGTGCATGTGGTTAGGCAGATTCAATACAAGTAATATGTTAGACGCGTTTCTATTAACGCGCGCCGTAGCGTAACTGGTAAAGACGTCCGTCCAATCGTGTGTTCAGTCAAAGGGCCCAGAGTTCGAATCCCCCCCCAAGTAAGTAAAAATTTTTCAAATAAAATAAAAATGTGTTTAATTCAAACAATTGTTTCAGAACCAAAATTGGTGGGTGGGGGTATTAAGGTTGCCTCTTCTGGTCTGGGATGATGATGAGCTCAAGTAGATTGGCAACTTTGTAACAGCTGATAAATTACTATTTTTATGGTAAAATTACTGTACACACAGTAAGAAAATTTACTTACTGTACGCATCGGTTAATATTACTAATTTTGTGGGTTGGCGCATTTCTAAACGATATTTTCAGTTAGATTTACTATTGCAATAGTTCTCTTTGCGTAAAGGTTTACGTGATATAGTTACTGTCAAATTTTGTGAATTTTACCGACTTTTTGGGTTGGCGCATTTCTAACCCAAAATATCGGTTAAATTTAACCACAGATTTTTTTGTGTGTAAGCATTGGTCGCTATGAAGTAAATATACAAAATGAAGCACAGCTCAGCTTCGATTTTCTTTAGTAGGCCTTCGAAAAGGCACTTCCGATTGCGCTACCTTGTAGTTATTGTATCATGAATTGTCAACAAAAATGAAATGAGTTCTAAATTAAGAAAAAATCCTTTTAGCCGAGGATATGTAGTGGAGTGAAAGCGCAAATGGAAAAAACTGTAAGGTCAAAGTCATTAACGTGGATAAGGTTGAGCGAAAGTTGAGAAACCTTAAGCACACTTTTGACACCATCCGGTCAAGGAACTACCAAGTGGGAGTTCTTTAGCGAAATGAAAGAGATTTTCGATGAATACCGAAAGTTGTGCATGACATTTTAAAATGGTCTTCGAATTGGTCTAATCTGTATCCTTGTAGAATGATTTAGGGCGAATGCGATGTAAATGGGTGGCTCGCAGAACAGATCAGCAATTATTCCCATGTAAGAGTCTTCATACTCACAAAATATCGACCCAATTAAAATAAAGTTGCACAATTAATTTAGCGCTGTCAGTTTATTTTCAGTTATGGGTGAACAGTTGGCCGAGCAATTGGTAAACGGTCTCATCCATCATATTTTTGGTTAGATTCCTTCTCAGCAATCATGATTGTCAGATATACCAAACGCAATCGACAATCACTAAATTCAGCAGGTAAAATCGACAATCATAAATCACAAATTGTAAATCGAAACTATCTGCTGAATGAGACCTATAATACTTTCTCAACTACAAACTTCCTCTAAAAATCTACTCCGCTCTAAATCATTCATAAAATTGCCTTCATCTTAACATTCCAACGCATCATCATCATCATCATCAACATCATCATCGTCATCATCAACTTCTTGTTGTACGAAAATATGTTGGAAAAACTGTCAACTGACAGCTTGTGCCCGTCAAGCGGTTTGACCCCAAAAAGTCAAGTGCGGCGGCGTTAGTCCGTCCATTCCGACCGCTTTCATCCACTGCTCTGCACAGTGAAGCGTAGCCAGTTGCAACACCCACCCATCCAATGGAACTCCAAACCAACTCCATTTGCCTTCGCTTCGCTTGAATTCTCCGGTTTTGGCACGCGCCGGCGCACTCAATTGGCTGGGAGATTCAGAGCCCAGCGAATTCACTCAAAATGGGGGACGACAAGCCAAACTCGTTCTACTCGAGGGGCGTAACCCAACTATAAGCTGGAAGCCATGGCAACCAATCACCACCAACCCCGAGACGAGAGCTCTGAGACTGTAAGTCTGAACCAGTTGAGCGGGTTTTCGACTGCCGTCTGTGTGTGTGTGTGTGTGTACCGGTGGTGTTTGCCTTCTGCTGCTGCTTGGGTATTGATACCAAACCGTCGTCATTCACATCCACTGTTGCTGCTGCCGTCAGATCCATGAGGCTAGAGTACCGGCAGTTTACGCAGTGGCCTCGAAGCTGTAACAACGTCGCGTCGCTCGCTCGTTCGCTCTTTTGCGTCGGACTCTTTCAATAGAGATTCTGGACAATCCAGAGACGTGGTTCTTGTTAACGTTATAATAACAACAACAACAACGTGTTATCGCGACACGCGTTCGCGCGTTTTAGCGCCGGCAAATTCTTTAACTTGACTTGTGCTAATCAATGAAATCCATTGGATAAATGTCTGCAAATTGATTCCCGTATAGAAAGAAGAGATTTCTTATGTATTTGGTGACAACTGTTGGACACTTGGCCAACTGAACAAGTTGTCAAGGAGATCCCAAAAAAAATTTTAAAAAAGATCAGTTTTCCAAGTAAAACTGACACGAAAAAACCCAATATTTTGTGCAAAAGACTTGGATTAAAAATCGCCAAAATTGTGGAGGCAATTAAAATGAAGGTGAGTGGGGAACGGGAAATAGAGACAGGTCGCAACGGGCCACTGAGTGCCCATTGATGGGTACTCAAAACAGTAAAGAATCGAAAAGATTGGAAATGCGGGAAACGAATTGGGTTGGGACTGTATCTAGTTAAACCTTTTGGGCGGAAGCGCTGATATAAAAGACGGGTGCTTTGCTCGAAAAAAGCATAATTGGAAATTATCAGAACGGAACTGGATTTAGTTAGATATTTGGGTCGAGATCGTATTTCAATAAAATAAATTTTACATATTTATATAGTGCAGATATACACAGAAAACTAAGGATATTTGTTGATGTTCCATTCGATGATTTTGGTATCCGTTTGGACTGGATAGTTTCAATATCGTACAAAATGATATTAATAATATCCGTTTAATGTTAAAATGATCTTAGATTTTCATCCAATGGAGCTTAAAATCATCAAAGGGATATGAAAAATTGATATTTTAATATCAAACAAAAAGGTTATGACTAAAACTGTCTAAAGAAAGTATAAGAGCTTTACGATTTATTTGAATTTATCCGTCCACACTCAGAAAAAAGTAGAAACAATAAATTGAGTATGAACGCTCTTGAAAAAATCTATTCGTTCTTGAATTTTCCCCAAAATTCGTTTATTTAATCCAACTAACAAATTCGTTCACAAATTTGGAATTTTTAGGCGAAAAGAGTGAGCATAAGTATTTAACTGAATGAAGAGAGCAAGTAAATTTGGCGTCATGTATCAAAAGTTCATTCTTGGATTAAGAAATTCGCTCTTGGATCAAGTATTTTACAAGTATGAAATTCTCTATTTTTTCTCTGTGTGCATACTTCGTACTGCTTGGAACGGTATTTTTATAAGTTTTTTAATTTTCTTTAGTTCATTTAGTTTTCAAGAAATTTTAGTTCGTATAATCTCCAAACATCATCTTGAAGTGAGACCCCAACAAAACTCTTTGTACCTTCATAAAAATAACAAAAACTTTGACATAGCAGACTGAATTACTTACACAGAGTACTGATATTGAACTTGCTTAAGGCCTATTCTCAGATGAGATTAAAATTTAGTTCGGCATTATATTTCATATAAATAGAAACAATTTTGAACAGTTTGAAATCAGATTGCTTTTGAACGGCAGTCCTATTTATATGAAATATAGTGCAAAACTAAATTTGTATCTCATCTGAGAATAGGAATTTATACATAAATATATCAGCTCCCTTTGAGTTCCTTATGGGTTTCCAATCACAAAATACATTTAAGACCAATTTTACAATATGTGTCAGATAATCTTAGAAATTACTTTGTTATTGTTATCTATCTATCTTTGTCTTCTATCTAGAAGATAAGAAATCGGTAATAAAAATACTTCTTTTCAGTAATTCGGTTCTTATATCTATAAATTTTTTTTTAATTTAATTGAAGTGTGATTGTTCTTATGTTACTTATTGAAAGATTGTATGTACTCATTTTAAGTAAAACATTCTTTTAAGAGTTCGGATTACTTAACTCAGGTTGGGCTTAACTTAATTTTAGTAACCTTTATTTCGGTCTGTGCATCAACACATAAAATATTACAATAAAAACTTATTTGGTTTGATTCTTTAGTATACCCTTTTACTCTACGAGTAACGGGTATGAAAAACTAGAAGGCCAGGCTAACTTCGTCTGTGCCGAAGTTTTTATACCCTTGCAAAAGCTGTTTTTGAAATTTCGACCAAATTTCGCGAATCTTTTTGAAAACATATCAAATTAACAATCGCCAGGTTTAAGAACGATAATATTGAAAACAAAAAAGTTTTTCTCACTAAGACTCATTTTCCGACCGATAAGTCCTATGGCAGCCTGAAGATATAGTCATCTGATTTCGACCAAATTTATCAAATAAGTTTGAAAGCGTTTAATATTAATAATCACCGACCTTAAGAACGATTTACTTGAAAACAAACAAATTTTTTTCACTAAGACCCATTTTCCGACCGATCGGTCCTATGGCAGCTATATGTTATAGTCATCCGATTTTGACCAAAATTTGCAAATCTGTTTGAAAGCATATAATATTAATAAGGGACAAGTTTAAGGACACTAACATTGAAACCAAAAAAGTTTTTCTCAGTAAGACCCATTTTCCGACCGATCGGTCCTATGGCAGCTATAAGATATGGTCATCCGATTTGGACCAAAGTTTGCAAATCTGTTTGAAAGCATATAATATTAATAATGACCGTGTTTGGGAACGCTAACATTAAGAACAAAAAAGATTTTCTCACTAAGACCCATTTTTCGACCAATGGTTCCTATGGCAGCTATAAGATATAGTCATCCGATATGGTCGGTTCCGACATATTAGCAGCGTGCAGTAAAAGGAACGCTCTGTGCACAATTTCAGCTCGATAGCTTTAAAACTGAGAGACTAGTTTGCGTAGAAACAGACGGACAGACAGACAGACGGTCAGACAGACAGACAGACAGACAGACGGACGGACAAAGCTCAATCGACTCAGCTCGTCGCCCTGATCAAGAATGTATAATA
Organism: Lordiphosa magnipectinata; assembly: GCA_037044535.1. Taxonomy (NCBI): domain Eukaryota; kingdom Metazoa; phylum Arthropoda; class Insecta; order Diptera; family Drosophilidae; genus Lordiphosa; species Lordiphosa magnipectinata. The sequence goes on along the minus strand of JBAMBO010003213.1, from coordinate 106,124 downwards.
TATAGTTTATGGGGTCGGAAATGAATATTTCTATGCGTTGCAAACTTCTGGGCAAAATTATAATACCCTTTGCAAGGGTATAAAAACACATCCAGAATATGAGTTTCTCGGATATCAAATGTTTTTTCTCCTACTCTTAAAGAGTTTATATCTTATAGCTGCCATAGAAACCATTCATCGAAAAATGGGTCTTAGTGAGAAAAGCTTTTATGTTTTCAATGTTAGGGTCCCCAAAATCGGCTATTTCTAATATTATATGCTTGCACACAGATTTGCAAATTTTGATTAAAATCGGATGACTATATTTTACAGCTGCCGTATTACCGATCGGTCGGAAAATGGCTCTTAGTGAGCAAAACTTTTTTGGTTTTAGTTTAATCATTCTTAAACTCGGCGATTGTTCATTTGATATGATTTCAAAAAGATTCACGAAATTTGGTCGAAATCAAATGACTATCAGTAGGAAAATGGGTTTGGAATTTGGTTGGAAAAATGTTGGATTTCAATGCGTTCGTAAACTCTGATATTTCAAAAATAGCATTTGCAAGGATTTTTTTGATCAATCGATAAATGCGTCGATAATACGAATCTAGTATTTTTGTGGCATTTTCTTGAGACCTTCTGTTGCAAGTGGATATTGCCAACAAAGAGACCTTTAACGGTTTTTGACGCAAAAATTTTGTGAGTTTTTGTTATTTGCCGTTTATTGTTTTGGCAGATGGCTTGCTTAATCTTTTTTCTTCAATAGTCTCTACCTACGGTGTAAATTCATAAGACTCTGCTTGAGGTTATGTTTTGGGTTATTAAAAGCGTTAAGGAATTGAATTGAATCTGTTGTGTAGGCATCTCTTAGACAAGTTGAGATTTACATAAAACTAGCTTTGAAAAGTTTAACAGTTACAGTTAGACTTTACCTTAAGCCCTAAGCTTAGTTGTGAAGTAATGAGAGTGAGTAAAGTTACGTCTGCTCTACTAACAAAATTGTTATATGAAAATTTGACAATGATTCTAGTTACCTCACAACAGAGTTTAGGGCTTAAAAGCAAGAAAGGGCACTTGTTCCTAAAAAAGGATCCAATATCAGTCATATTTTTAATAATTTCGAAATAATATCAATTTTTCATATCAAAGGTATACTATTTTCACTTAATCATTTAGAAGTGTTAATACCCAGCCAGCATTTTATTAAATTTCTGATCAAATTCGAGTCTTTTTCAAGTCCTCAGTCTGATTAAAATAGTCATAAATGCGCTCGTTTTCTGATCATAAATGATGCTTTTGTCGGGAGAAAATAGTACCCTAGCCGCAACTCTTCATGAAGAGTCGTTTTTACCCCGTTTTTCTGATCAGTTTCGACTCATTTTCGAGTCATTTGCGAGTCTTTTTCGAGTCATTTTTTGAATGACTTACATTTTAAGCAAATATGTACATGAGTCACTTTCGAGACTTTCTTCAATCGCACATGAAATGAATGTATTTTTAATTATCAAAAGGTCTCGAAAACGACTCGTCAATATGATTCTTGATAAAAATTATCTTCCAAATGCTATGTGGGATATCATCTTAATATTTTTTCCAGATGAAGGCCGATTCGTTACTCAAAACACCCGTATGATACTAAATATCTTGAGCTTTTTTTCTAAGTAAAGCCTACTAAAAAAGGAGCACCAAAATCTCATCTCATTTAATGAACCCTTCACATAATCCCAGCAAGTTATGTAGTAATATATTATAGAGGCTTATACAGAGACCGAAAAATTTTGTTCAACAAAACTTAATTTCAATAGTTACTTTTTAAAAACATACTTAAAACAATTTAGAAAGTTTCTCTGTACGTGCAGTAGCAGCTGAAAGCAACATTGGATCCCAAAAACAAAAACTATAAAAGATTGTATGAGATGCGGTATCTATACATGTAGTGTCTTTGGCTATATCGACTCGGCTGTTGATGCTGATAAAGAATATATATACTTTATAGGGTCGGGATTGATTCCTTCTTCCTGTTAATATACTCTGTTTATAGAGTATAAGAGAGTGTACAGAGTATAAAAAGATTAATTTTTTTGCCCATCACTATTACGATATTTGAATGGATGTCACCTCTATACAAAACATAAGGAAGAGGAAGTGAAATGAATAGTTGAACGGTTGCTGAAATATTCTAATAACATCAAATTCTTTATTTTGAAAATCGGTGAACGCCATATTGTAGCTGTGGTTGTGTTAAGTATATTTCATACACTTTAAAAAAGTTTTTCTTTTTCCTTGAAGGTCTGTGTCAAATCATAGATTTCTGCTATAAGCGGTCTGGCCTGTGGCTTAATAATCATAAGGTTATAGTCTCGTTTCAAGACTATAATCTTCTTTCTCAGTGTAAGGTTAATACAACATGTTTAGAGCGTCAACTATTCAACAGCAACTTTCAGGCATTATCGAAATTTTAGCACATTCGGTAGCAAAATGTACTGAAAAAGATCAAAAGATTCTTGGGAATTGATGTAACAGTTCTGTTTACCTAATTTTCCAAAATGACATATAGATTTCTTAAAGTTTCTCTCTCAAAATATTAATAGGCGAATTACACTGAGCACTTCTAACATCCCACATCATGAGTCATACATATTTGCCGTGGCAAAATTAGTCATTATTATTGGGTGGTCCTTTTAGACTTCAACAAAGCAAAAATTTAAAAACGTTAGATGCGCTCAATGTAAAAAGCCTATTAGGCTACGGTTTCCCCTATAAATATATTGGACCTTAATTAATATATTAATAAGGTATGGTAAAAGGTACGCAAAATTTGTAACTAGTTATGTACCTAGTTACAAATAACTAGTTAATCCTAAAAATGCATTTAGGCCAGATGTTAGTAAATGCAGAAATTGGTCTAAGGAATGGAACCCAAAAGTTCTAAGGAAAATTAGTATATTATGAAAATCAGATATCATATGTGATAAAAATCGAATCCCAGATGCGTTTCAGTTAGCACTACAGTAGTCTCAGTGGAAGCCTCGATGCATCTTTGATATATTTTATATATATGTTTTTTTATATATTTATATAGTTTTTAGTTAAAAGGAATTTTTATTGTTTTTTTCAAAGAACAAAATATGTTGAGGACAAATTCCTGTTGTCTGGTTTTCCCTACAATCGACCAAGAACTAAAATTTAGTTTCCAATTGAAAGGCATTCCTCATAAGTCTCAAAATCTTATGCTTATCATCTTAAATTTTTTTTCAATTCCGAGCAACTTTTTTCACTTCTTTAAGTAGTTGAAAATGAGACATAATCATTTCCAAACACTTTTCGGCTTTCCTTTTTAATTGCTGCACATGTTGGAAACCGAAATGACCTACAAATACAATATTTTCTGTTGAATAGAAATTTTTGTGTGAGCCAAAAAATCAAAACCCGCTGAGATAGTAAAACGCAACAGGCAGCGGCGGCGATCACATTCAGTTCGATACAAATAACTTTTGGAAAACGATGAGTTTCCAAAAAACAGACGACAGTCGGACCAGAGCACCATCAGCTTGTGGTCGGTGAATATTAAAAGCATACAACTCGCTCCAGGGGGTGCAACATGGCATGACGACCATGTCAAAACCCACACGTTAAGTTATGAATATTAAGAGCGAACAAAGTAGTTGGTGCTGGGGTGCTGGGGCCCATCCCCAGAGCGATGGACGCGTTTATCATTAGCTAACGTTTTTTAATTTCTAAATCCGTGGCGTTTGATCGTGTCGCCTCGATGACGTAGCCAAAAATGTTCAACGTTTAATCGATTTTTATTTGGCCCGCTGTGCGATGCGAGAACTGAAGCCACCCACAGGATGGTTAAATGTTAAATATTTGCCATGGAGCATGATTTATGCTTTTGGTTCACGATTTGGCATGGTTTTGACCATAAACATAATTTTCATTACCATAGCAAATTAGACAAGGTGCTGACGCTTATTGGGGCCCACGCTTTTGTATACACCCGAGATGTGCAGATGGGAGATGATCACATTTACATAGCATCCGCGACAAGTATGTGAAACCTTTTAATAACTGTCAATAGGCTCAGCGGGTGATCTTAAGAACCCAAAAGCCGCGCTTAAGGCTTACAACAACCTCCAAATCAGATGTCAACAATATAAAATTCAGGCTTAAGACCTTTTCTTGACATCATCGATCTTGACCCGCCCCAGTTGTTGATCCCCCCAAAGAAAACGACGCCACGAGACGCTGCTTATGAATATTCAACAACAAAGTGTGTGTGCGTGTGTGTATGTTTTGTAGGAGAAAGAGATATAAAAAAGGCATAAATATTTAAGCGTTTAAATGTCGAATGTGCCCGCAAAGCAACTATAAAAAAAATATACATATTTCAATAACTGAATTTTCATTAATAATTCACCAGAAAATTGATAAAAAAAAACAACAAAAAAAAAAACAGACACAAAATAATATCCAAAACGCAACAACAAAGAGTTAAAAAAAAAGTAACTCTGTTAACGCCTCCCCAAAAAGTGAAGAACAGGCAGAGGAAAGATTAACTTAAGTTGGGCTTAGCTTGTTGCTTTTGAAGTATACTTTTTGTGGCTTAACGATTTGCGGTGTCAATTTTTAAATTAACTTTGAGAAAGATGAGCTAAGCGGCATTTAAAGTAACTAGAATAATATAAGGAAATCAAATAGGAATAAGCAGAGTTGATAGAAAAGCAGATGTAAGGAAGACTGTATTTTTTTCGATATATCCAAAATCTCGTGTACTTGAAATTCTATTTAGCAAATGAATCTAAAAAAATTTATGAAAAAAACAGCCTTTACTCTAGCTGCACAAGTGTTGTTATAAGCATGCACTCAAGCTCTAGCCCAAATCAAAAACAACTAAACGGTTTCTTATTTGAATATGTTGCTATGAAATGGAATGACTTTCTTTGCATGAAATGAAGACTACTCTGTCGTAAGCAGTTTGTGACAAAACCTGGTCCAATTCACAATTTGAGTTTCTCCCAAAAAATATAGATCATCTACCCGCTGAAAAAATGGGTCATCGTCCTCGCTCTGAAATTGAGGCTGCTGTTTTTAGAGCTAACTGAAACGCGTTTTGGATTCGGTTTTTATCATACCTGATCCCGTTTTCACAGTATTTCTAATTTTCATTAACCAAACTTCTTAGAACTTTTGAATCTCATTCCTCAACCCAAATGCTGCTTTTACTAGCAGCTGGCCTACATGCATTTATGAGCAGAAAAAGTTAACCGGCACTGCTGTATTCAAACAAACACAATCTTTGGGAGAGAGAGAGAGAGAGAGAGAGAAACTTAGAGATGTGCGTATAATAAAAATATTGCACCATAACCGCGTGCCTCCTTGGATGTATTATAATATTATAGTCAGCAGCAATTAGCATTATAGTTGACCGACTTTGTCACTTGTTTTTTAAATGCTGCGAATAGGATTCAAAGTGTATCACTCACACGCACTGTTGCCCTTGCTTACATTTTTAATTGTTAAGTAGTTGGCGTAGATCAGGAGACTAGTGTTGTACTGTGCGAAATGGAAAAGGGAAGTAAACCTGATGAAGTCAGAAATTATGATTTTTCGCAACGGAGGACGCCTAGCGAGCAATCAGTCTTGGTCTTTTAAGGATCAATGTAATACCGGAGCATAAATATTTGGTAATATTGAAACTACCAGACTGCACACCGAACTACGTACTAGCATTGGAAACGGGCATGGAAGATGGCCACTGAAAAGGCAAGAGTTAGTGATAATAGAATATAGGGTATTCACCAGCTCTCGTAAAAGCGTAAATCAAAAAGCGTAAACTCCAAAAGTTTACGTCACAACAACAAAACACATAGGAAAAAAATTACCAACTTTTTTTTGCCCTGGGGTATGTTTATAAAATCGCTCGTAAAAGTGTAAAAGTGGAAAAACTTGACGTGTTCAAAGTATCGGCTAAAAGTACTTAGTATCGTACTTATCTGATATAGTAATTTAGATACAAGTTTTTATTTGTAGCCGTTGGCTGAGTGGATAGGATTGTCGCCTTGTATTTTTTGATATTCCGGCTCGAGTCCCGGTAAAGGATGCGCTGGGCCAATAATTTTTTTTTTTTTATTAAAAAAGCCCAAAACTATTCCCGAGATCAGAAAAGATGTCAACCACAAACTATAATAAATGGAAATAATAAAATAAAAAGTCAGCTTACCGTCTACGAGTTAAGCACGCAGTGCTCTACGCCACTGAGGCGTCTGAAATCTGTTGTAAATAGTAAGTGTTGAATCTCAATTAATAGCAAAATTCACAGCCTGTCAAAAACAGCTGATTTACGCCAAAAATTACGAGGGTAAACAGAAGGAGTGTTCAATAGCTGCATCGCGTAAATTTACACAATTACGCTTTTACGCGGGCTGGTGAAGACCCTAATAGACTAAATATATAAAATGGACTTAAGCTTGAATAGTAGGCCCTCGTGCCAAACGCGATAGAACGCCTGTCTTATGTCCAGAAAGACGGCAGAGCAATGTTGTAGGTTCTCGAATGCCTTCAAAATGTGGTTTGAGAGTCCTCTGCGAAAACCAAACTGATGGTCAGGTATAGCACCTTCGACCGTGCTAACTGCCAACATTCTTCCAAGAAATATTCTTTCAAATATTTTGGAGAAAGTTGGCAGTAGACTAATTGGCCGGTAGGAGTCAGGCTTTGAGTGATCCTTGCCCTTCTTGGGCAATTATTACGATCACAGCGGACTTCCAAGTGGTCGGGAAGTATTGCAACCGTAACATCGCGTTGAAGAGCATTAGCAGGAACAGCAGTCCCACTTCAGGAAGTGCCTTAACAGAACGGGGCCTTAGTGGACTTTAGCAGCCGCACTTCGTCCAGAGAGATGGGTCTAATGTGAGAGAGTGGGCCAGTTTCTGTTGAGAGACCAGCTTGAGTGGTGGCGGCATCCTCAGCTGAAACTAGTCTGAAGGGGGGTGAATCGATCCTCTAAATTGTTGGCAAACTCCTCAACTATCTCCAGATCAGAGCGAGCCCAGGATCCATCTTCACTCTGGACTACAAACCTCAGTAAGGGCTGTCTCTTAACCTGACGTGTGCATTTCCAAAGGGAGAAACCTCGGTCTTGCGAATTTTTTCTTCCAGATATTCAGCCTTAATGTCAAATCAGCATCAACAGCCAAGTCGATATAGCCATGTCTATCTCCCCATATGAACGAAGAGATCTCAGAGATGGTAAGAGATAGAGTTTTGACATGTATGGGACATAAACTTCTTATATATACTTATACGCAATTCTAAAAAAGCGGCTCGAACCTTCTAGAGATATTTTGTAATTAAGATTTTTAATAAGATTATTTATCGATTTGCGAAAGAATTGATAAAGATCGGATGAACTATACTCAAGTTATGATCAGCAGCGCTGCTAATGCAGGTACAGATTATATTTTAGTCAGGTTTGGCTTGTTTTCGGTTTAAATCTGAGGACATCAATGTCGTTCGATTTTGCTTCAAATCAATATCAAAACTGTTCAACAACTTCGACTTGTATCTATTGCTTATAACTTGACTAACGTTCATCCGATCTTTACCATTACTTCAGCAGATCGGTAAAGAGTATAACAACCAACCCAAGGATGAAGTGGAGTTGAATTGTGCCCTCGAAGTAGAATAAAGTAACCCCTTGGAAAAATAGCAGCCCACCTCCCGCCAAACGACATGGAAAACGCGAAGGATAAAAATACCTTAAAATAGTGACTCTTAAAGCAGTCAGAAAATCATTCCGACTGATACCTAAATGCCACTCTACCGACTACGCAGTCCTCTCAGTAGTTTCTGCAGACTCCTCTCTTCTATGAAAAACGAAACTGTGAGAGCGTGTTCAACGCTATTCTCTTAAAGTTGGCTTGACGTCTCCACTCCGATACATCTCCTCACTTCACTTTTTTTCAAATTTTTCGTTGTACTTTCATGATGTTCATTTAGAAGATAACGGTATATCGAACTGACAAGATTGCTTTTGCTGAACTTTTATTGATAAATCTAAATAGGTCTAAATAGTCTTCTTGGTTTTACTAAGAGTCATATTAATATTTGAGGCTCTTTCCGATTCATGTTTAGTATTAGATCCTCAATTTTCCCTTCACTTTGGAATGGTACCCGATGGATAGTTTTAACCGGGCACCGAAAAAACTAAAAACTGTCGATAAAGAAGCTCGAAGCATTAACAAGTCAGCTTGAGGCATAAAATAATAAACTGGCTTCACTTAGAAATCTTTACAAAAAACACCTTTTTTTACACTTCAAACTGCCCTCGTATTTACTTGTGTGTATTTGTTTGGCTAAAAAGCTTTTCTTGTGGCAATTTGCAATTGCCAAACAATTAAATAACGATGAGAATTTTGTAAGGAATGGAATTTGGTCGTTACGGATTGTTAGAACCCTGCCCCTGCCCTACGATTTAGGGGCGGGTTGACACCAAAAAAAAACAAAAAAGAAAGGCACAGACAGAAGTTACAATGATTTGTGGCATTTTACAATTTTATTTGCTTCATCTCCTTCCCCTTCCCATTTTGTTGGTCCATGCATCATTTGTAAGCCAACTAAGCGTCCTTTAAGGACTATTTTGTGGATGCACTCCAAGCGAACAATGGGAAGACACTCGAGTCGAGAGGCGATTTTCTTTTGTGCGGTTTGCCGGCTGGCGTCTGCATTTGATTTTCATTTTTAGGGGAATTTTTCACATTTACCTGCTAAAAATTTTTGCTGCTGTGACTTTGACACGTTTCTCCCTAGAGAGAGGCGGCTGACCAGGCCCTTCATATGTTTTGTTTTTCCCGGGGCATAAACAAAGGTGTGATATTTGTTTCTCTTTTGTCTTTGAACGGGGCAATTGGCTCAAGTCAAGATGCAGCATTTTGTCTGTTCACTAGTTTTTCATCATATTGTTCTCCAGGGGACACGCATACTGGGCGTAGACTTCTTGTCAGCATGATCGCGCCACAGTCACCACCGACACACATCTTGAGGATGTTTTGAATTTCGGCTTTTTGTCAAGCATTGTCAACCCAATTATGAGACAGGAAAATGCGAAAAATTTGTGTGACCACTGGCCAAGCAGCTGGTTTTTCGGGCACGCGTTGATGTCTAAGAGAAAGAGATGACAAAAACACCTTGTGTGGGATTTACAAAGGCTAATAAGTAGATTCAGATAAGACACATAACCAGCTTAGAATTGGTAGTAACAATAGGTAACAAGGCACTTATTTCTTTGCAGATACATTCAATTTGAGATAAAATTCATCTATGAATATGCTTAAAATATGGGATTTATGAGCTATTTGCGATAGAGCACATCTCAATGCATTTTTGAAGGAACAAAGTCGCTATATAAGTATAGCAGAAAGTGTCTAAATTAGACTCTAAAGTCAGGCAATTCTAGTTTAAATGGCAATTTTCTCAAAACAAAACCATCCCCTCTAAGCTAGTATGGTTGTCTAATTTATATTGGAATAACCTCGGCTTCTAGACTAACAAATGCTCTTTGTCAGAGCTATAGTCTGTTTGAACTGAAAATACATATTTAAATTTATGGGAGGAAAACTAGATTCCCACTCTAAATCTGTATAGGAATTGTAAGAGGCTACTTGGTTCAGCATAAATTGTTATATGTTTAAATGTAAATGTTAAATTCTATGTTGAATCAAGTAGCCTTTTCACAGTTCCCATAAAAAATTTCCAGGGGAAATCTAGTTTTCCTCCCATAAAGTTAAATTTGTATTTTCGTCTTGAACAGGCTGTAACTTTGCCAAATAAACTGATTTAAATTCCATAAAAATCACATTATTAGAACATATGTATGACTGCATATGTATGATATGCTTAAATGGCAAAAATATTAATCCAAGAATCATGGCAATGCGCTATTTAAGTACAGCAGACAGTGTCTAAATTGAACTCTAAAGTCAGATCATTATAGTTTTATGAAAATTTTCACAAAATAAATCATTCCCTCTAAGCTAGTGTAGTTGACGAATTTCTATTGGAACAACCTAGGCATATGGACCAACAAATGCTCTTATTATGAGATTTTTTTTTGCATTTATATCAACTTGATTGGCAGAGCTACAGCCTGTTTAAAAGGAAAATACAAATATCACTTTATGGGAGGAGAACTAGATTTCCACTCTAAATTTGTATAGGAACCGTAAAGAGGCTACAGCAGTCTTTACACTTGTCATATACATATCTCTAAAGATTTATTTTCTGATTTCGACAGCAATGGTAGCTAACAAGGAGCGTACTTTTATCATGGTTAAGCCTGATGGAGTCCAGAGAGGTCTCGTCGGCAAAATCATTGAACGCTTCGAGCAGAAAGGCTTCAAGTTGGTTGCTATGAAGTTCACTTGGGCCTCCAAGGAATTGCTGGAGAAACACTGTGCCGATCTGTCCGCTCGTCCCTTCTTCCCCGGTTTGGTCAAGTACATGAACTCCGGTCCAGTGGTTCCCATGGTGTGGCAGGGTTTAAATGTGGTCAAGACTGGCCGTCAGATGTTGGGTGCCACCAACCCAGCTGACTCACTGCCTGGCACAGTTCGTGGTGATTTCTGCATCCAGGTGGGCCGCAACATCATCCACGGCTCGGATGCCGAGAAGGAGATTGGCTTGTGGTTTAATGAGAAGGAGCTGGTCAGCTGGAATTCTGCCGCCAGTGACTGGGTGTACGAATAGATATCTCACTTAAAGTCTAAACAGATATTTTTTCGCAAGAAATAAAATTCCAGAATATGTATGTATATCTCTAAAGAGTCTCTCTAAGGACACGATATTATAGTGTAATAGGCAAACATATAACTCTGAGGAGAAACTTTTGCCTTCTCTTTAGAAAAATATGATGAAATAGAACCGATTCTATTTGATAAAAGTAACTCTGTTGAGAGAAAGCTGTCAACTCTGTGGCGTTGCCATTTCCCAAAAAATATACAACATTTTTATTCGATATACTCGATTTTATTTATCGAGTAATCTAAATTGAGAACTCTGAAAGATGATTAGATGTTAATTTGAATGCATCATCGGCAACTATAACAAATGGCACATTCCTTGCATTCCTTGGTAAAACTTCATCATACGGGAAATTAAGAAGATTATCTTTAATGCCTGCATAGCGAGGAATTGCGTTTGCTCTTTCATTGCAGAGCAAGCAGCACAATGCTGTGGAATTCTTTAAAATTGTAATGAAATTCTCCGCCATTCCATCTAGCGCGAAATGCAATATGTTTGCCATCTAAAGAAAACATGTTGAAAAGTGGAATTTTTAAAATCTATCTAACTTCATAGCACAAACCTAGCGCACCGAGGCAAAAAGGAAAGTTCCAAATTTCGTTGATATTTTGCGCAATGAAACTACATTTTCTAAAATTTTCTACATTTCCTAAAGCATCTAGAACACACAAGGTGTTAGCCTGCTGTGGCTAAGGCATGTAGAAAATGAAACTACATTTTCTAAAATTTTGTACATTTTCCAAAATATAGTTTCATTTTCTAGATGCCTTAGCCACAGCAGGCTAACACCTTGTGTGTTATCGCTTCTAAGCGATTGACTTTATATGCTGTAAACGAATGAACTACCTTTATATAAATTGATTTTAAGTCGGTAATTTCATTAATGACTTCTGGCACAATTTTTGAAATTTTCGGTTGGAAAATTCTGAATGCAACAGATAGGGAAGCAATTGAGTCTTCGGTAGCTAACAATCGCAGCAAAACTTTAGCTATCTTTGGAAAAAGTAGTTATTTCTCTACCATTTTTGTGTGGTAATGGCTTCTCTTAAGAATGTATCTTCTATTTTTTTTTTTAATTTTGGGTCTTACATACTCAAGCCACTTGTGAAAAGTTGAGTTGTGAAGGGTTCGTCGTTCTCGTACTGGAGCTCACGTAAGACATGCTGTGCCATGTCTCTGCTTTCACAGCGACGCAAAGGACCATTTCGTCTTCACATGGAACGCTATTTACAATGTCGTCCTCTTTGTGGTTCTGGATCAAAACCGCAACCATTAATGTTAATGTGCTTATTTGATTGTTATCCAGTTTCACACAAACAAGTTTCACTTTTTATACTCTGTACCGAAGGTACATTGAGTATATTATATTAAGTTTGTGCAAAAGTATGTAACAGGGAGAAGGAATCGTTTCCGACCCTATAAAGTATATATATTCTTGATCAGCATCAACAGCCGATTCGATATAGCCATGTCCGTCTGTCCGTCTGTTCGTCTGTCTATCTGTCCCTCCGTCCGTATGAACGAAGAGATCTCAGAGATGGTAAGAGATAGAGGTTTGACATGTATGGGGCATATATTTCTTATACTTGCAGGCAGATCAAGTTTATTTTCAATTTTTGCCACGCCCTCTCGCGCCCCCGCAATTTGGAAAAAACGTCATATCTCCTACAGTTTTGATGATAGATGGTTCTTACTTTCTAGAGATATCTAGTACTCAAAATTATTTATCGATTGGCTGAAGGAATGATAAAGATCGGATGAACGACACTCAAGCTATGAGCAAAAAACGGTCAGTTAACACCCCCCACCCACCCCACCCATAACCTAAGCATTGCGTTCAGCAGAAGCAATCTTAGTGTGAGAGAGAGAGAGAGACTTAGAGAGCGCACTGCGTTGTGTGTTAACTGGCCGTTTGACTCGTGACCAAATGCGAGCTGCGACATTAAGGGTGCAGAGTATGTTATAGTCGGGCTTGACCGACTTTCTTTCTTCTTTTTTCTTGGGTTGTGTGTCAAAAATTGTTGAACCAGCTCTCAACATCTAGTTCAAGATTCTCTGTTATTAAAAGTGCAAAACCGACTCTTTAGAGGCATATGATAAGTGTAAAGGCAGCTTACTTGATTCAGCATAAATTGTTATATGTTTATTTGTAGATGAGTGAGAGGTAGATGAAGTGGTCTTGATGAAGTGGTATAAGATACCAATTTTAACACCCCCACGACTAAACAACATACACCTAAAATTTAGCGATTCTGCAAGATACCTTGGTGTAGTGTTGGACAAAAAATTATATTGGAACGAAAACATAACTGAACGTATCAAAAAAGCTAATACTGCACTTTTCTCGTGCAAATGTGCGATTGGTCGTAAATGGGGATTTTCCCCTGAAATAGTACACTGGCTGTACACAGCCGTTGTACGTCCAATACTACTATACGGAATCATCGTATGGTGGCCGGCTCTGGGGAAACCTTCCATAACCAAAGTTCAACGTAGTGCTGCATTATGCATGACTGTTGCATTGTGTACAACCCCAACAGATGCACTTAACATAATGTTACACCTTATGCCTCTAGATCTTCTGGGTAGAGAAATCGCCAGTAACGCCGCTCTCAGGCTGAGAGAAAGCGGTACCTGGAAAGATAGTAACTCTGGCCACTCCTCTATACATCTGCATCAAGTGGCGGTACCGCCAACGCTTGACTACTGCATCCCAACAATAACGTTTACCACCATGTATAAAGTCACCATACCGACTCGACTGGACTGGAACTCAATGCCTCACTGCAAACCGAATGCCATAAATTTCTACACTGATGGCTCCAAACTGGATGGACAGGTAGGAGGAGGAGTCTTCAGGGGATCGAAACTTCATTTCGGCTTCCTGACCATTGTAGTGTTTACCTAGCAGAGGTTGTAGCCATCCAGAGGAGGCTACCAATCTTCTGGGAACCCTCGCAATCCAAGGAAGTAAAGTATTCATTTTTTTAGATAGTCAAACTGCATTAAAAGCACTTGACGGTTATATTAACAATACCAAAACTCTTACGGAGTGCCGCAAATCTCTTAATGAGATGGCTCAGCAGTTTGAAATTAATCTCGTTTGGTTGCCTGGACATTGAAGGCAACGAGATGGTCGACCACCTCGCCAGACTTGGCACCACCACTCAGCTCTTACCGGATAAGAGCAACATAGGGCTGCCTCTTGCGACCTTTAAGCTACAAACAAAGGAAACTACTTAAATCGATGGCAAACAATTCACACATGTGAAGTATCTAGGCTTACATGGCCTACTCTTAGTATTAAAAAATCTAGGGCGTTACTGCGTCAAGAAAGAGTGCATATTTCCTGACCTTACTGGACACTGCCTAATAGGAAGACACGCCGCTAGGCTTGGCATCAGACACAATGACTTCTGTAGAAGCTGCAATTCAGTGGACGAGGAGGAGAGTGTACAACACCTCTTCTGTTATTGCCCAGCTCACAGTTTTGGATCGTCCTTTTCTAAACGATCTGTCAGACATCTCTGAAATAGATCTAGCCTCTCTACTCAAATTTGCGATATTTTCTAAATGGTTTAACGGGAAAGACCCTACCTCTACGATCGCAGCGTAGAAAGGGTTATATGGTAACACAACGGGCCTTCATTGGCCCAAGTGATGAAATGGGATTCTCACCCATTTCAACCATTGCAACCTAACTTAACCTAATATGTAGATGATAGACTCTATGTTGAATCAAGTAGCCTTTTCACGGCTAAACTTAACAATAAACTTAATCTGCCTGAAAGCAGTGTTGCCAATTTAGCTATTTTCCTACAAGATCTAGCTATGTTGTAGAGTCGATTTAAAAGTTTGACCATATATATTAACTTTCTTAGGGCCGATTTCTCTTCTTCTTGATAGCTGCTATGTGTCAGATAAGCTTACAATTTTCTCTGCTATGTGTAAGTTTATGGCCCTTAGTAGATCTTAAATTATTCAGACCTGTTTTCGTTTTCGACTGCAATCAGTTTGAATCTGTAAAAGATTCGAATTGCAAGACTTGCGGTTAAAACATTTGGCCAACAAGCCAAACGTATAAAGATAATCACAATCATTTTATGGAAATGAATCATTTGGAACATTTGTATCAACCTCTAGAGCTTTTGCACTGTGCTAGCGTCAACCCCTCCAACAAGTCTTTATAGATATTTCCCTAATATAATTGAAAATTTTTCCAAATAAGTTGATCTTTCAAAATTTTGATAAAGTAATTCCAATTTATTTAAGGTTCTCGATATGATTAGGCATTTATGAAACAATTAGGTTTTGCGAGCAAAGTTCTAACAAAACTCAATGTAGAAACCCATAAAATGAATGTAGATTTGGCTTACAGACAGCCCTACTCTATAATATAATATCCAATTTGTATCTCAATCTTAATTAAACATCATAGATCATTGATCTTGAAAAAAGTTAAATAAATATCCCCATAAAATATGCATAAGACTCTAATGGCATGTAACAAAGTCAAAAATTAAATTATGTTTTGCCTTTTGTTTCCATCTTGATTAAAACTTGAATTATTTTTTAATTCAAGTTAATCTATAGCCAAATTTCAAATATCTTCATCTGCGGCCATAAACAATGTAAAGTTATGGCGTTACATTTGTATAATAGAGTGGGGCTTCCGATTTTTAGTGACATTAAAAGCTAATTTGTTGCCCTTCTGCATGATGAAATAGTTGAATGCATGTGTAAGCAGCTCTCAGAAATGGCAAACACTTAAATTGCCATTTTTTATTATTATTTTGTTTTGTTTTTGCATAAATTTTAGCCAGTTGTGCAAACAACTTGAAAAGTGTGACGGGGGAAGCGCAAAACCTTTCGCACTTCTAAATTCTGAACTCGCTTATAAATCGCACTCGACACGCGTTTTATTTTTTGTTTTTTTTGTGTTGTACCTTTTGCATTTTTGAGGCATTCATCATAAGTTGAAACTGAATCTGATACGAATCTGAAACTGAAATGCTTTTGTCTTTTCGTCAACATGTCACAGCCACTAAACATCAATGAGCCGATGCTGTTTCAGAGTCGTTTTTCATTTTACAGCTTGCCATGTTTTTTTTATGATGATTTGCATTGTGCAGAGTTTTTAGAGGGATTTTTTATTGAACATTGACTACAATTAATTAGTTAAATCTGCATTTTGCATAAATTAATAATTATTTTTTTTTCATAATTTTTTTCTTGATCGTTTTTCGTATGCAAATAATCAACATGGAGTCGTGTATGTTTGCGACAATAAATCAAGTTTTTTTCTTTCGTTTTTTTGTTTTTTGGGCCACCAAAGAGTTCTGAGCGCAAAAAAAAAACAAATTTATTTCACATTTGGTTTGGATTTTGTCGAGCAAAAGACGAGTTTTTTAAGGTTTGTTTTTTTTTTTGGCTACTGTTCTCCTGATTTCGACAATGATAACAAACGAGGGCGTTTTGATAAGTGAGGGAAAGATATTTTGATATTTGGGGACTACTTTTCAATTTAAAAGGGCTTCTCAAAATGTTGGAGGGGCACAGTGGTCGATTCTGCCAATCTAGCAGGCAATAAATGCAAATTTTAAAATTCAAATTTTGTTGATGTTTTTAATTTTCTTGAAAACTAACATTCCGCCAATATTTATTCCGATTTTTATATATTTTACTATATGATAGTCACGATGTCGTGAGCGTGCAAAACTCACGATACTTTTCTACCCATACCTAAAAACATTTTCGCGCCTTTTTAGGTTAGGTGAGAAAGTTAAAGTTTTACGACTTGTTGTCAAGTAAGACTTTAATTTAACAATATTTGGTATGTATTTAATATAAAAAATTTGTGTTTGTCCTTTTCTTATATGTATCGATGTCGAACTTAACATTTCTTTTAGAGTATATTTACATACATACCAGCGACTTTGGTGGAATAGAACTTTTGATATTGGCCCGTATGGGTCTTAAGTCTTTATGTGTTTGTGAAAATGGTGCATTGTGAATCGTTCAAGAGTCAATATGAACTGCAACTATCTGCAACTTATTAGTTTATTACATTTTATAGGTAAAATGTCAGTCTTGAGAAGCACAGGTATTCTCTTGGATGAAACTCAAACGACAAAATTAGCCCAGGAAAACGATAGAAGATTTAATGCACGCTCTATTACTGTCGTCTTACCATCTAAAATACCGTGTTAATATCAAAAAGTACTTCATAGTGCTCAAAAAATTACATTTAACTCGATAAAGGGGCCATATAACTACTGGAAAGTGTCTCCGATTTGAGCAACTAAGAAGATGAATAACATTACAATTTTTTTTTACTAAAATTTGATTATTATATATTTATATATATATTTTTTTTATATTTATATCAATTTGAATAGTTTACGAAAGAATTTTGAACTATTTCAAATATAAAAAAAACTAAACTATTGTGAGAATGATGAAAATTTTAGTAAAGACGGAGTCTCTATCTCAGTTACTTCCGAATGATAAGTAGAAAGGGTGACCAAGTGCTTTGAAGAAGATGCTGTACTGTCTTCTCCCCTTCGTTGTGAGCGACGCACAACGCTCCAGCCGCGCCCCGCCTTGGACAAAACCCTTACTTAATTTTTTTTTAAATAAATCGACAGTTTAAATACACAAATTAAGGTAGCCAAAATATTGCTTTGATATGTTTACGAATATAAATGTTACAGCCGCCTCAACTTAGTCAATTTTTTCGCAATCCGAAAAATGCAAAAATTTTGGTTTATCAATTAAGTTTGGCTTTATTAAATTACTTCTTCCCCTTATACATGATCATATCACTTATGTTATTAACACTGCCTTCACCGCGTCCATCGTTCCAAATATGTGGATGCTTGCAAAAATACTACCGTTCCCAAAATCATTCATTGAATATAGATTATACCATACCTATCGAAAGTTTGCGAGCACCTGATGGCAATTCAAATTCAACGATTTCTAACGATAAACTCCAAGCAAAATGATGGCCAATCTAGTTTTAGAAAAAACAGAGTTGCACGACGGCAATAATTAAACTATCGGAGGATATTCGAAGTCGAATGCATGATGGACAAGTAACTTTCCTATGTCTCATGTCTATGTATGTCTCAACGCGCTACTTAACTACTCGTACACTGCAACTAAGTTAATTAAATCCTACCTAAGCAATAGACAACAGGCTGTAGTCGCAGGTTTGTGCACCTACGATCTTCTTTCGATTACGCGAGGTGTACCCCAAGGATCTGTTCTTGGGCCGTTATTGTTCTCTATGTATGTTAATGACCTCCCTAATGTCCTGTCCATCTGTAAGATACAGATACAGTCTAGTACACTGACAATGTCCAGATGTATGTAAGTCGTCCGCTAAGTCAGTTAAATGAGTGTGTTTCTATATGTAATGAAGAACTTGCAAAAGTAAATAAGTGGGCTTTAGAAATGGTTTGGGACTGACTCCGCTTAAATCCAAATGCTTGGTGCTGTACAAAAAGGACCCTTGATGAGCTGGAGCTGCCTAAGTTATGTGTTGATGGCATGCAAATAGGTTATGTTGATGATGCTACCAATTTGGGTATCCACTTCAATAATAACGTTGTCCTGGAATGACCACATCAATAGGGCAACTGGAAGGGCAACTCTCTTTATCCCAAAAGTTTCTACCAATTCAAATTCGAATGACAGTAGCTAGAATGTATCTGATTCCTACACTATTTTATGGCCTAGAGGTTTTTGGGCATTGTGATGCAGCTAGTATGAACAAACATAAAGTCGCCTTTAAATCTATAGCTCGCTATATATTCAATAGAAATAGGACTGAACACATAACGTTTTTTGCAAATAAAATTTTTGATCTTTGCCTTAGCCAATGGATAATGTTTTGGGCCCTAATCTTTTTACACAACATAATCACTCGCAGAGAACCAATTTACTTGTATGAGAAGCTTAGATTTGCCATATCCTCTAGAACTAATAATTTAATATGCCCTAAAATTAAACTGGCTAGTTCTGAGAAACAGTTCTTCATATATGCTGCTCGCCACTAGAACACACTACCAAATTCTGTAAAATCCATAAAAAGCGCTACGCAATTTAAAATTATACTTAAAGAACATCTTCAGAGACAAAACATATAATTCCAACTTTACTATACCTATTATTATAACCTGTTCCCATTAAAAATGGAAAAGGGGATCATGAAGTTGTGCAAATGTATGTAACAGGGAGAAGGAATCGTTTCCGACCCTATATATATTCTTTATCAGTATCAACAGCCGGTTCGATATAGCCATGTCCGTCTGTCCGTCCGTCCGTATGAACGAAGAGATCTCGGAGATGGTAAGAGATAGAGGTTTGACATGTATGTGGCATATATTTCTTATACTTGCAGGCAGATCAAGTTTATTTTCAATTTTTGCCACGCCCCCTTCCGCCCCCGCAATTTGGAAAAAACGTCATATCTCCCACAGTTTTGATGATAGATGGTTCGTACTTTCTAGAGATATCTAGTAATCAAAATTATTTATCGACCACCGATGTATTCAAACAAACACAATCTTTGGGAGAGAGAGAGAGAAACTTAGAGATGAGCGTAGAACGCGTAAAACAGCGTATAACGAGTATAACACGTACAACGAGCGAGCAAATGCGAGCGACGGCATTAACTGGTACCGAGTATCTTATAGTCGGGCTTGACCGATTTTCTCACTTGTTTTTTTCTATGCATATACAAACTTTGGGAGGTACAGAGTATATTATAGTAAGTCATGATGGACTTTCTTACTTGTTTTTTGGTCTTTATTCGTTCCAAAAGAACGAAGAGTTCTTAAAATTACCTCCACTAAATAAGCCCGTCTTTCTTGCGATAAGAAAAACGGTCTTTTCCCAATATTGAGAACGAAAATACACAATTTGGGTATATTTTGAACGAATATTTTCTGAGTGTATTGATGGCATTCGCTATGTGATGTGATAAGTTATTCCAGTCGTGTCTACTAGGAATATTTTAGGTTAAAAAGAGGGGCGAAAGTTGCAGAGGATTAAGTCTGAGGACTTAAGCCTTTTTCAGATTTTTTCATGGCGACCGTGACAAGTCAGTTTTTGTTTTTTCGTCGACTGTGGTCGATTTTGTTTCAAATTAATATCGAAACTATTTAACAGCTTCGGTTAATATTTGCCGGTGATAGTTTTACTCTGTTAAAGGAAAGGGAAATACGCTATTTTAAGCTTCTATAAAGTCATTTCGATAAATATGTTTTTTTTTTTTTCTTCTATCAAAAAATTTTTGTTGTTAAATATTTTGGAAATATTTGGTCAAAATTCCCCAAAAATCAAAATTAACATATTTCAATTTGACCTTCCTCTCTCAAGACCATTGCAAATCAAGTAATAAAAATTTTTTGAAATTGCTTTTAAAGTGATGAATCGTTTATCATCAAAATGTATATAAAAATTTCCATTTTTCTTAACTTTGGCAGCCACCTAAAAGCTTCTGGACATGAGTAAAACACATTTAAACATAAAACTTTTTGGGGCTTATCAATTTGGAAAAAAAAAACCAAAAAAAAACTAACACAAAAGGTGGGGACTGTCGAACAAATAATTTATAAGTTTGGATTTTGGGCCAGCTGCCGAAAGCCGCAAATGATTAAAACACAAAACTAGTTCAAAACGAAATCACTTTAAACCGAATTAAAGCAAAAGACATAGGCATCAGCACATTGCCACCGCGAGTTTTTATATATTTTTTTTTTGTTGGGGGAGCGCTCTCGGAATGTCGTTGACGTTGGAAATTTAATATCAAAACGTTGTCTATGCAAATGAACATTGCCACCTGTTTATGTTTATGGACGATGGAATCGAAAACGGTATTAGCTGCATAAGACCGGGTTTTTGGGATGTCTCTGCTGTGGATCATCTTGGTGGGAAAAACGTGAGAACGGAGAACGATCTGAGTGTGTATGCAAATCACTTTCAGAGCAAGTCCGTCGTCAATAAAATATACGAAAACTAAAACGAAGAAAGTATTAAAATGAAATTTATTTCTATATGGCGGCAACCCAAGTCAACAGTTATAATAAAACGCGGCTGGGAGCGCACACAAAGGCCGATGTTTGCCAACAGCAACAACAACAACAGCAAGAGCCAAAGGCTGTAAAACCCAACCAGTCCCCAGTTCCCAGTCCTCAGTTTGGTGTCCCACAGATCCACAGTCGAGATCATCTCTTATGAGGCTGAGAGAGTTGAGTTTTGTGTTGTGTTGTTTTTTTTTTTTTTTGTAGTGTAATAAAGTGCGACATTTTAAGTCGTCGACGTTCTTAGGGTAATAACTTGTCAACACTGAGTGAGATCCCCCCCCCAACCATATTAAAATTGTGTCTTTGTCATCGACTGAGAATCCACAACAAAAATACACAAAATTGTTTTATATATATTTTGAATACGTTTTTGTTATTGTTATTTCTTTTCTTAAATATTAATTACTTTTAAAAGTCATTTAATTGCTTCTAATGTAACGAAGTTTGTTATACCCTTGCAAAATACATTTAGCTAAATCACTTTCAACATATTAGGGCGTACATTTTAGAAGTACAAACCGAAGCTTAAGCTTCCGAACCGAGCCTTCCACGAACTTATATCGAATTAAGCTTAAGCCCATAATATTCTCAAAATTTTTTCCTGTTTGTTCTTGAAACAAGGTCTCTGTATGAAATCAAAGTATGTCAGAATAAAAGAAGAGGAATCGCTCTCTATTGCATTCATATTTGTCACATTTCGCTCTTAAAAACCATATACCCCGGTCCTAGGGTATTGAAAACCTCTTGCTCATAAAAATGTTGGCAGTTGCTTAGGGTCTCATTTGGCCATAAAATATTTTACGATTTTACGCCAATGTTAGGCAAACGTCCACCTAAATTCTCTCTCGCTCTCGCTCTTGCTCCCTCTCTATTCTCTACGATTACTATTGCTCTTTGTGGAGCCACCGACAAGTTGTCTGGCCATCATAATATTTGCCTAGGCTGAAAAGCCCCCTGGTCTGTAGGGGACACCTCGATGTTTGCCCGCCAACTCTCTATTTCCATCTGTGTGTGTGTGTGTGTGTGCGAGTGTGTGTGCTTTGTAAATGTGCCTGCGTGTGTGCGTGTGATGTGTGAATATGTTGTGCAAAATTGAATGGGATATGCACATTTTGTCGCCAGTGATAAAATTTAATAACGTTGATAAATTTAGCAAAAACATGTTGGACCATTGACATAAAGCGGTAATTAAGTTTGCTGGAAGATGCATACCACTCTGGGATCAACCATTGAAGTGATGTCGCTGTTGCTGTTGTTGACGCATCATATCATATACAGTGGATGCTGTTTAAGTGAGAAACATAAAGCAGCTAAGGGTTTTTGCGAATTGGGATGGGTGAGAGGGGCTTAGAAACTTTCTTTCAAATAGAAGATTAACAGAAGCAGAATTTGTCCGCTTCAGCAAACTATGCTACGAAGTTTTTATAACCTTGCAAATGCAAGTTTTTAAATATCAGAGTTTAAAATCAAAAATATTTCTAACTAAAACCCATTTTCCGACAGATAAACATCTGATTAAGATCAAATTTCGCGAATCTTTTTGAAAACATATTAAATTAACAATCGCCGAATTTAAGAACAATAGAATTGAAAACAAAAAAGTTTTTCTCACTAAAACTCATTTTCCGAATGATCTGTCCTATGGCAGCCTTAAGATATAGTCATCCGATTTCGACCAAATTTTGCGAATTTATTTAAAAGCATATAAAATAAGAAATCAGCGAGTTTAAGCACGCTAAAATTTAAAACAAAAAAAATTTCTTACTAAGACCCATTTTCGATCGATCGGTCCTATGGCAACCATAAGATACACAGCTCGCCACTTGAATAGGACACCCTTTATGCTCTCTTTAAAACTGCTCGTAACTCGAAAACGAAATGGTAGAATAACGGTATTTTTTGCACATTATCTTTGTGCAAGCATTCTTCGCTATTTCTGGTATATTCCAAGTTTTGGAATAGAACCGTTATAAAGTTGTTTGCACTTTATGTGAGCATTCGCAAAAATTCCACTTGAATAGAACATGCATTTTATTTGGTCGGTATCGTTGACACGTGCACACAAATTTTGGTTTACTTAAACTTTTTGCTTTAATTGAATTGTATATAAAATTACAAAAAAATTAAAATGGGGCGTGGCACTTCATTATCTGAGTCGGAGAAAGGAAAAATCCAAGCTTACAAGGATTCTTTCCTTTCTATTGCCAAAATAGCAAAAAAAGTCGACAGGAGCCGTCACGCCATAACAAATTTTTTAAATAATGAGGCCAATTATGGTAAAAACATGAAGGGCCGCACCCACAGTGTGCTTACCATCGCGGACAAGCGACTTATATTAAGAGAAGCTTCCAATTCGCACGACTCTTTGGCCAAGATAAGGGAAAAATGCAACGTTAAAGCAAGTTTGACAACCATGCGTCGTGTTATTAATAATGCTACACACCTGAAGAGACTAAAAATCAAGAAGAAGCCACCTCTTAACCCGGCTCGGAAGTTACAACGCCTTGATTTCGCGCGCGCACGTGTCACCTGGACTTCGGAGTGGCAACGTGTTGTCTTTTCGAACGAAAAAAAGGTTTAATTTGCAGGGCCCCGATGGCTACAGCTACTATTTTTATGATCTTCGAAAAGAACCACACCATCTTGATAAGTTGCACAGCAGTGCTGGAGGTATTATGGTATGGGGGGCCATTTCCTATTATGGCACCTGTGAGCTTAAATTTATTCCAACCACCATGAATGCGTTGTGTTATAATGGTATATTGAAAGAGACCTTTTCACACTTCCAATTCTTTTTGCAAATCTAAAATGGATTTATCAACATGATAATGCCCCTATACATACAGCCCGGATTGTTAAATCGTATATAGCGAGCCAAAACGTGGAGTTATTAAACTGGCCACCCAATTCACCGGACTTGAATATCATTGAGAATGTGTGGAGATGGCTAACACGTGAAGTATATGGATCAGGTCAGCAATATTCGAGCGATCCCGAACTAATTGCAGCTATCAAATTAGCATGGGGCTCGATATCGTTGAATTATTTGGGAAAACTGTATGCGTCCCTTCCAGACCGAATGTGTGAGGTTTTGGAGAAAAAAGGAGGCTCAACACACTATTAAAAACTTTTTTTGGTTTAAAAACATTCCGGGTACAATTGATGGCTACTTTGGAGTCTGCCAGTTTGTTTTTTAGATGCAGATTGAAACTGGCGTTGTGGTTGAAGTAAACTCCTAAATATTTGTAGCTTTTAACTACTTGTATCTCAACGCCGTTTAATTGCCACTTTTCATCTCTTGCGACTTCTCCATATTTATTGTGAGATTCCAGAGCATACAGTACTTATGCAGAGCATCAATTGTTGTTTGCATACTTCTAAGTGAATCAGATAGGACTACTATATCATCAGCATACAATAAGGTCTTCATTTCATAACGGTCTAGCGAAATTCCTTCTGAAAGACAATTAGTGAGATCGTTTAGGTATAAGGCGAAGTGAAGCTGACTAAGCAAACAGCCCTGTTTTACTCCAGTTTGGGTGGTAAACCAGTGTGACAAGTTTGTGCCATTCCATACTGCTTGTCGGTTGTTTTTGTAGAGGCTCTCCAAGATTTTATTGATTTTTGTAGACATGCCTAGGTTGTACAGCTTTAATAAAAGGGATCGAATGCAGTTTTGAAATCTACAAAGAATGCGTACAGCTTTCTGCCACTTGAAATATACTTCTCCGCGATGCTCGAAAGACAGTAGACGTTGTAAATGGTAGAGTAACCCTTCCGGAACCCTGCGTGAAACTCTGACAGCAAATCTCCCTCGCTTATCCAAGAGTTTAGTCTTTCCAGCAGAATCGCAGAAAAAACCTTAGCTATTGCATTTTGGAAAGAGATTCCCCTGTAGTTTGACGCGATCTGTGGGTCACCTTTTTTAAAAATTGGAAACAATATAGCCTACTTGAAAATTTCCGGTACTGTGCCGAGGTCACATATACAGTTCAGCGATTTCGTTAGTTCTTGTAAAAAGCGGGGGGTAGCAAAACGATTGAACTCAGCAGGGATCCTGTCAACACCCGAAGCTTTGTTCTAAATTTAAACTATAAACTATATTATTAAACTATATTAAAAAAAACTATATTAAAACTATATTATTAACTTCGGCAATGGGTATCGGTTCATCCAGTCTGTTATTATACTCTGTACCGAAGGTACATAGAGTATATTAAGTTTGTGCAAAAGTATGTAACAGGGAGATGAAATCATTTCCGACCCTATAAAGTATATATATTCTTGATCAGCATCAACGGCCGGTTCGATATAGCCATGTCCGTCTGTCCGTCCGTATGAACGAAGAGATCTCAGAGATGGTAAGAGATAGAGGTTTGACATGTATGGGGCATATATTTCTTATACTCGCAGGCAGATCAAGTTTATTTTCAATTTTTGCCACGCCCCCTCCCGCCCCCGCAATTTGGAAAAAACGTCATATCTCCTACAGTTTTGAAGATAGATCGTTTGTACCTTCTAGAGATACCTTGTAAACAAAATTATTTATCGATTTGCTGAAGGAATGATAAAGATCGGATGAACGATATCCAAGTTATGAGCAAAAAACGGCCAGTTAACACCACCCCACCCACCCCACCCAGAACCTAGGCATTGCGTTCAGCAGAAGCAATCTTAGTGAGAGAAAGAGAGAGAGAGAGACACTTAGAGAGCGCACTGCGTTGTGCGTTGTGTGTTAACTGGCCGTTTGACTCGTGAGCAAATACGAGTTGCAACGTTAAGGGTACAGAGTATGTTATAGTCGGGCTTGACCGACTTTCTTTCTTGTTTTAAGTTCAGCAATGGTTATCGGTTCATCCAGTCTGTTATTTTCTATATATGGGAGTGCAAGGTGTAGTGGATTCACAGTTGGATAGGCATTAGAGGGTCATGAAAGTAGGTTTCCAACTGTAGCGCTGTAACTTCTCCTCCTTTAACAAAACTGCTCGCATTTAGTTTTCTGCTGGCTGCCCAATATTACTTGCTTTCCTCGGATTTGGCCAGACTTGCAAAGTAACGACTGCGGGCAAGGTAGCATTTCTGTTTATAGTCCTTGTTTGTCTGATGGTAGCATCTTAAGGTCTCAGGAGTGCCTTCGGATCTTGATAAACGTAGCCAGTGGAATGAGCGATCTCTTACAGTTTCACAGTCTCTGTCAAACCACTCCTGTTTAAATTTTTTGTCGTCTTGGTTCTTTGGTTGAATTTCCGAGTTTTTTATGCAGTCCATTAGACTATTCAGATCGTAGCAGTGAGTATTGGCTACCGGGTTGCTGAATTTCAGGTTATGTTGCTTGCATATTTTTCTGACCATCTAAGCTTTGGCAGCAGGTTTAACTGCTCAGTATTGTTGTTTTTTGCTCAGTCGAAAAAGTATGGCTTATTACTAGTGGTAAGTGGTCGGAATAAATCAAACTATCCATCTTAAAATCTTCTACCAATGAGAGCCATGAACCGCTTACTAAGCAATAATCAATTGCCGATCTTGCCGTGCCTCGTACAAATGTGTGCTCTCCTGAAGGATCGCTATTTGATCGGTCGTTTAGTGCTGTGAACCCTAAAGTATTTATCAGCTCATTGAGCTTTCGCCTGTTTCCATCGATTACGGTGTCTTTGCTATGCCTTGTCTCCGAGATTTGGGTTTGTATAAGCAGCGGGTTAAATCCACATAGCGGTATGCTACCTGTTCTGGCGTTGCAGTCTTCAATAATCTTTAAATTTTCATTGCTCATTATTGAAAGTATCATAGAGTATTGACATATCGGTCTCTCATCTGTTGCAATTTATGTACACACTTGATATTTACGAATTCCATATTTAACGCTGAATGAATGGTAAAAATGTTAAAGTCAAAGTGTAAATATTGAAATTTTAGAGAATTTTTTCCTCAGTGCAAAGTCAGCCTAGTCTCAGTCTCTACTGTAATCTGCATAGAAGAAACAGACTTGTGCCTTGCATAGGCGCTCTGGTTGTGTGCCTTCCCTACCGTTACGGTTGTTGTCTCTGCTCTGTTATGGCCGCCCATCAATTTGATTGGATCAATATCCATATCAATGGACGCGACAACATTCATTTATTTGTGTATATTTACAGAGAAAACCTCGACACCACAACACAGTCACATTCACATTCACATTCACATTCACGCTCAACCGTTTCCCGATGAAATATTTGTAAACATTTAGCCAATTTATGGAGCGTGCGAGTATTGTATTATGGGCATATTATGGGTATTCAGAAGATGAGCGGCGCGGCGTGGGCGCCATTCATAAATGAACTGGCATTCAAAGTCATTAAATAACAATCAGCTGCGACGATAATCTTAACGCCAAAGATTCAACATTATTCAAAATTAGAGCCGCCCACGCCTACTGAAAAAAGTAGACCTAATTAATAAGCGATACGCCCCTGTTTCGAAAGTCCATAAAAAGAATTATACAGAAAATTTGGGTATTTGGAAAATATTAGTTTTTTCGACACAGCCTTCATTGTGGCGCTGCTGAAAAACTTTGAAATCCGCTTAAAAAAAGGCCTTAAGAAAACATTTGCCAAAATGCCTTCAAGTGACAAGTGGTCAAGTTTGTTTTTATAACTGGCTCGATCTTAGCCTAGGCGAATATATTGTTTATTTTTTTTTCAAGCGGCTTTGTCATGTTTTTTTTTTTGTTGTATTTTTGGGAGCGCAACATTCTCACGCTATTTTCATTTGTGTTGTGAGTTGAGTGTTCCAAGGCAAACAGATGACAAGTCACAACCAATTCAGAGAGACGGAGGCCTGCCAAGGGCTTTTGTCATCAATCGATCGATTCAAAGTCTACCCCCCCCTCCGTACATTCGGATGATGATCGCTCAATTTGCGCAATGACGTTGTGGTTGCTGGGTAATCGATCTTCGGCGGGAGGGGGGGAAGATGATATAGTTTCTTGGGCTACTGTTGAATTTTTGGTTCTCTACTCAACACACACACACACACGCACACCTTTACTCTTCCCCAACTCCTCTTTTTTTCCAACATTCGATTGGAGCATTAAATGGCAGCTTGTAAATTTTATTGCATACTCTTCAGCGTCTTTCTTGGTTTTATGATTCTACGAGTATCTTGCCCTTTGTTTTTTATTCTGGTTTTATATTGCTCCCAGCCGGGTTATTTATGACATTTCGAGCAAAAGTTGCAAGGTGCAAGTTTTAAAATGTGGAATTTTTATGATGGGGTAGACAACAGTCGTAGATAGCAAAGACAGAGACAGACAGGCAGGCAGGCAGTCAAAGGGGCTTGCTTATATAATACTAGCTAAATGAACTAGCAAAAAAAAACAGAAACAAACGCACACACACACAGAGAGAGCTGAGAACCATGTTATTTTACATTTTTTTTGGTTTTTTATCCGTTTTTTGTGTGTTGAAGATACGATCAAACTCGCACTTGGAAACCCGCAGAGTTCCAGCAAATTTATCTACTCAATGAGGTTTCTTATCTCCCTAAATTGATCACTTGGCTACTTCCATTTGCCAAGGCCCTCATGGAAGACAATTCATAGAAATATCAGTTTAATTTGTTAAGCATTTTGCTTCACAAATATTTTCTTAAAGACTTGCTTAATAAAGTGATTTTAGTCTAGTAAAAAATGTGTGGTCCGGTATGTGCTTGAATTGGATGCTGTTTGACATCAAGTCTGTCTGGTGCAGAGAGCAACCTACTCGTAACAGGAACCCGAAAAGAACAAACTGGATTAAATTCGCAAAATTCAAATGCTCCCCGACCCACCGAAAGCAGAGTTCCTGCAGTCTGGCGCAATTGAAGAATGTAATCAGACGATAACAGATGTGACAAGTCGAACCCCGTAGCTTAACCACAACGCACAGTGTACGATTTTGCCAATCTAGGGGGACTTAAATCAGTAGGAGTCGTATTTTTTGAGATATCGGCTTGAAATTTGGAGTGAATATTCTAGTAAGGCCAAAGATTATGTTGATTATGTTATGTTTACCCCAATAAAAATATAAAAAAATTTTTTTCGAAACTTTTAACTATTTTCTTATTTTTTGTTATAATTTTTAAAAACTTAAAAATATTTTTTTTTAACTTTTGGAGAAATTTTTTTTTTTTTTTTTGAAAATGTCAGATTTTGGTTATATGCTCATGCTTTTAGCTGTAACTTCGATGTTATAAGCTGAACAGCTGATAAAAAGGTTTTATATTGAAGATAATTGATTAGAAAAACAAAAAAACTTTGGTTTATATTTTTAAGATTTTTTTTTTTAAATGGTATCAATTCAAACTTTAAAGAAAAATTTTACTACATTTTTTTTTGCCAAGCCAGTCCGACTCCGAATTCGAGTTACAGCTGTCGTCACTGTATCCATCTTGTGATAAAAGTTGGGTCACATCTTCTGGAAGCGCAAACTTGCTATAAATGGATCGGATGATATCAGTAACCTGTGCATGAGGACATCAGTATTTGTGTGTACGCGCAAAGTTTTCCTAGTGAAATGTAAACGAAAACTTCGCACTTCCTTATTTCTCGCCTCCTGGGCTTCCTCTGAGAAATTGAAATGGGAAGGATGCAGGTAGAAATAATTTCATTTCCATGATATAAGATTTTGTGCACAGTTACTGGCATGTAATACCACGAATATTCCCGCAAGTAGAGCTCTACAGTTTCAGCTAGGTATCGCTGAAAAGCTGATAAATTGATCGGGCAACAGCTAGCATTTCAATGTCGACTTTACGATTCTCTAAGCCAGCTAAAGAGTTCATCATCTTTGGTGTAGCTCCGCATATATATAACACACTTGTGATGATGTATATGTCGACAGTGCATTGCAGACTTTTCCGTCGATCATGCAGAAGACAAGTGTTGGTTTAATATTAAATTTCAAATCCTTCGACTTAATAAAAGTGGGAATCAAAAATGATATTTGTTCCTGGATATGTTTCACCTCATCTTTGATTACATCCCGTGTTTCTTTTGTGAAATCTTATAGATCGGCAGTATCGTGTGGACGAAGGAGCTGGATTTTGCCAATATACAGACTTCGCAGCTCCACTTCAAGAAAATATTTGCAGAGGAACCATTGATTTTGAACCATCTGACATATCCTCTGTAGTTTTTTGTTTGTATTGGCTCTGTTCAGTTCCATCGCATTCCCATTTTATTATTATGTGTACATCGTCTAGTGGAGACAGTGACTCAAAAATGTCTTCTTGAGCACTTATCAACCGTTTTACGGTATGATCAATAAGGGATTGTAAACTTATTTCAGCATAAGATTCTGTTACTTTTATACCAGTAGGATAGCATAACATTTTTGACTCCTTAACGAGATCATAACATGGATACAATTTTGGACAGACAATTTTTGAATGCTGCCTGAAGGTATTGTATTGGTGCATTGATAATTTACGGTCTATCATAAGGGCAAGTGCTTGATCTGCTGAAAGGCGGTATGAAGTGCGATTAGCAGATAATTTAGCTTTCTTAATTATAGTCCCCCGTTGACGCGGGAGCATTTGAGAATTCATTAATCAATTTAGCTGAATCCCTTTTTCCTTCCGCCCGCAAAGCCTGTTCTGCGGCTGCTAGCAATTGATCATCATCCATCGTTGACAACAAATCTTGGCTTTTCCTTTGTTGCGTTTTAATAAGACAACACTCAGAAAATGCTTTTTGTGCCCTCCCTCATTTACTTGAGATGGAAGCAATGACATCAATGCGATAGTCTTCGGCATTTAATGTGACCTGAAGCCAACTTGCATGATGAGTAAGAAATCTGGCTTTATCTCTCCTAGATTTCAAAAGACAGTTTAGTCATGTGTAATTTCAATATGGAGTAATCAATGTCATTGCCAAACACCATCACTGGGTGCTTTACAAGTGCGTCTCGCTTAGCGCTTTTTATGTTCTTTGACCAAACCTCGAAAAATGCAGCACGGCTTATTTCACTCATTTCTAAATTGAAGGTCTTTCGGCAAAATATGGGCAAGATTTTATTTTTGATTCTGAATCAGAATGAATGCCTGCGAATGATATATGTTCTGGTTGGATAGAATACGATAGAATAATGTAAGTTTTTTTCCATTAAAAAAAGGAAATATGAAAAAATACACTTACTTTTTGGCATTTTTTTCAAAAAAAAAAATGAAAAAAAAAATTTTTGGTTCAAATAAAATATTTTTGTTTTTGAAAGTGGATCAAAAATTGCCTAATGATAATGAAAAAAATTACTTTTGGCTGCTCCCACTGATCACGCGATGTAATTGAAAAGACTAAACTTTGTCAACTGATGCTCGTTTCCCAGTGCAAATTTGCACGCATTTCTAATGCACAGCTCAAAAAAAAAATTTTTTGATTTGTTTTGTGCCTGTTTTCGTAACAGTTGAACATTTCTTAAAGTGCTGCTTAAAGTTCATCGACTTCAAAAATAGTTCAACTTTTGCTAAAAGTCCCCCTAGATTGGCAAAATCTTACACTGTGCAACGTGTGCTGAACTAAGAAGGAAATGCGTAAGCTCTTCAATAAGGCAAAATCGACTAATACCTAGTAAAAGCAATTGTTTTGAACACACTCGATTTTGAGAACCATTGAACGCATCCACTCCAACATAAAGGCTATTTGACAATTAGACATTTATGCTATATTACTGCATCAAAAGTTATTGGCGTCAGTTGTTTGCAATTGTGGAATGATGCTCGCTCGAAAATCGTGTTATCGTAATTGGCCTGCATAAATGCGGCTACGAAAAAGATGAAATCTTTCGGATGTTGCACCCACTGGAAATCAACCGAAACTTTGGGTATCGTACCGTAATGTTATTTGAAACTGTGCGAACGCGACAAGCCATTAAAGCCGTGAAAGATCGAATTTGTCGAAATCAAGTGCGGAAGCAGAAAATCATAAGATGAATATCAGCAAGGACAGCATGTCGCGCCTCAAAAAACAATGCCCACAGACGAATTCTGTTTACTGACGAGAAAATATTCACCAACAAACAGAACGATAGAGTGTATGCTTTGTCATCAAAACAAGCATCCGAACTAATTCCGAAAGTTCAGAGAGGTCACCATGGTGGGAAGTCGCCCATAATGGGGTCACCAAGTTCCATTTTGTGTTAAAAAGGAGTCAAAACTTCGGCGAAAGTGTATCATTTCGAAGTTTCGCAAAGGCTATGCAGCCTCTCAACATGACATTATTTGCAAACAAGAGCTCCAGCTCACAAGGCAAAACCGACTCAAACATGGCTAAAAAAAACCATGCACCGATTTTCATTTCATTTTCTGGTAGCCCAGACCTAAATCCATTGGACTACATACAAAACGTGGTCCGTTTTCGAGGCTATGGCTTGCTCTATTTGACACCCAAACATTGAGTCTTTGAAGAGCGCCCTTGTCCGAGCAGTTGGGCAATTACTCAATGCATGAGGTGACTTCGGCGTTGCTGGAAGGCAGAAGTGGGCTATTCATTCGTTTTCATTTTATGACCAAAAAACCCGTGTACCAAATCAATTGCAAGATTATCATAGATAGAATTGAAAGATTATCATGTCTCATTCGTCAAAAAGTGTAGAGATCAAAGAAATACCCAAAATATCAATACGACAATTTCTAGTATTCTACTTGATACCAAAAAAATGATACAGGATTTATTTTCATTTTGAGATAATGCGTGTCAAACTTTCCTCACACCCAAAAATTACTCACTGGCTAAGGAATATGCTTAGCAGCTTAGAGCAGGGGCCGGCAAAACACACATGCACATTTTGGCGTTGTGTGTGTGTGTTTAGCTACGCGAGAGCGAGCTCATTTAGCATATCTTTGTTGTTGCAAAAGAGAGCAGTATACGCTCGTATACTATCGGTGTGTCGACGTAGCAGCCCTGTTCAATACACCGGAGACTAAGACGTGCCGGACTCTGGCTTAGAGTGATTAACTCTAATCTGAGTGCAGGCAACATAAGAAGAGCCACTCCAAAGGGGAAAGTCATGAATCAGTTTTACGATGTACGATTCTAGATCAGATTGCAGAATTGGTAATAAGTAAATAGAAATAGCTACCTCGATTTCTTACAAGGGAGTTCTATGAGAAATACAGACCAGGTCGTTAAAGCGTTGGAATTTAGAATGATCGGTTTCTATTTTTGTATCTTTTTTTCGACAAAAGATTGTTGTTGTTGTTGTAGCGGCTATATGTGTGAATTGGGTGTGTACGTGTATGAGGGAGAGAGATAGAGAGAGACAAGTGTGATTTTAGAAAGGTGAGAAACGTGAGGATAGTGTAGTGGGTTATGAGGGGAGCCCCAGGAAGGCTGCGCATTCCTTAGGATGAGTCCATAAGTGTGTTGGTGTGAGTGTGGTGGGAGCACTTGGGCAGCTGAAGAGGTGTCTGGTGTCGGATGTCGTGGGCGCTTCCTTTACAGTTCGGACATTCATCTCCGACCTCTGGGTTGATCCTCGAGAGGTAACTGTTCAGAGAGCAGGAGTAGCCCGATCTGAGCTGTGCGAGGGTGGTTCTTGTGGTCCTGGGCAGCTGGTTTTTAACCACGCTGATTGGTGGTGGTCTACCCCCAAGAACAACATTCTTTTTTAGCCCGTTTATGGCACGCTGGACTGTCCTCTTGTGGATTTCCTCCCGCACGTGATGGGCTTCGGGGGCTGATAAGTTGTTGGCGTTGTTAGTTATTTGTGCAACCTCTGGCAAGAAAATCCTAACGTCTTGCCTGCTTGTGCGTGGTAAGCGAGGTGTGGTTTGCGTGGTCTTCCACGCATGGTGCCGTGGGCTCTGACTCTAAGGATCTGGGTTTCCTCGTGGAGGTGATCCTCATAAGTCATGAAATGACATCCAGTGACCGTCCTTAGAGCAGCATTCTGCGCTCGTTGCAAGTTTCCCCACTGAGTGTCACTGACTGCTGGTGACCATGCGGGTGCAGCCTGCCTATTGCTTTGTAAGTGGTCAGAAGCGTCTTCTTGTCTTTACCCCACGAACTCCCAGAGATAGCTTTCAGTGCTCGGTTTCTCTCTCTAATCTTGCGAGCGGTGTTCTCAGTGTGCTTCGCGAAGAAAAAGAGGTTGTCGAACGTCACCCCCAAAACTTTTGGGTACTTGCTTGTGGGAATTGTTTGTCCATCCACGATGACGTCGAGCTGTGTGTATTATTTTAAAACTTCCAAATAAAGAGATAAAGAGATTAAAGATCAAATTAATACCCAAAATATCTATTTGATACACAAAAGTATTCATTTTACATACAAAATAAAGAGTATCATTTTGATATGTTGGGTATCAAATTGATATTTTGGGTATTATTATTTTTGATACGCAAATGTATTAATTTGAAACTTCAAAAAATGGATATCATATTGATATTTTGGGTATTAATTTGATCTTTAAAATATTAATTTCATACACAAAAGTATTAATTTGAATCTACGAAATATGGAGTATCAATTTGATCTTTTAGGTGTTAATTTGATACGTAAAGAAGAGTTTCAAACTGATATTTCATCAGAAGAGTATCAAATAGATATTTTGGGTATTATTCTTTGATTTACGGTGGCATTATTGAGTGTTCCCAGTTTGTTTAGGTTGGTAGGATGGTAAAAACGCAAAAAATCAACAGTCTGTCAAATGTAAATTTGAATCGGACGAAGTTTGTGGTTTAACTAAACATAGTGTCTAAGCCGTACAAGCACAATTGTATTGGCTAAGCATACAAATACAGCACCCTCCTTTCTTTCTTGGGGTTGTTGTTGTTTGACAAATGATTTGTTTGGTACAAATTTAGCTTATTTTTCAAATTTTTAAAAACTTTCCCATTAAAATCCTTTATAAAATCGCATTGCCCCAGTTAAGTCATTTATAATTTTGATTTAAATCAAACTCCTCTGGCTTGTTTAAAATTCCTGAACAGATTTATGCAGCTCACACTCATAAAACCACATAAAACTCACGAGTAAATTACATTCAAATGACATGCTCGCCAAAAATGCCACTTCCAATGTGTCTCCCTCCGTCCGTCTGTCTGTCTGTCTGTCTGACAGTCTGTTTGTCTGACAACTGACATATTTTCAAAAGTGGGCATAGACATGACAACAACAATAACAACCACAGGCACGGGCAGAGCAGAACCATGGGCTGTGGTCCTTTAGTGCCTCGGTTCTTCTAGTCAAGTCAAATGTTCTTGTCTGGCCTTGTGTCTATGTCATAACGGGCGTTGGGAAAACAAATTGCTAAAAACACCCCGAATATGAATGCAGAGATCCCTGTGCCCTGTGCCCTGTGTCCCCTGCTACTTTTTGTGAAAAGTTAAACGAAAGTGACAGGCAGCAGGCAACGCGCAGGCTCGTAGGGGGCTGGGTGTATGCCGGGAGGGGTGGACGGACGCCTTTGCCATTAAACATGTCACACACAACGCAGTTGAAAAGTTAAATGGCAGCGCGCGCAACCCAAAATGAGCAGCCAGCAGCCATGTTAGGATGTAGTTATAACCTACTCATGGATATGTATCTCTTAGATACATGTTGCTCCTGCCGCGTTGATGGTGGCCATATTGCATTTTCCACGTAATGCTGCTGCCAACCCCCAGAGGGGGTTCATTTTTTTTTTTTTGTTTTTGGTTAGTTTTGCGGCTCGTCATAAATTATATTTGAAAGGCTGCTTCTGGTTTTTCACTGTGTATTGTTTTATTAATTGCTTTTTAGTCGCCAAAGTCGGCCCTTTTGATCACCACCGCCAGAGTCAGCCGCTTCTGGGCCTAGTCATGGCCCACGTTTTTGTTTAAATTTTTGTATTTATTTTGGTAAAATATTTATTTTATTTCTCAATGGCAGCTTTTTGTCGGCGAATTTGTGTGTGTGTGTTTTTCAGTTAATAACAAGTTGCCATCCGTTAAAAGTTAAACGACAATTATTTGTAGCTACAATTGTCTGCTGGCGCAGAAAGAGCCATTAATTTTCTGATAAAAAAAAAACGGTAAATTTGTTTCCACTGACGCATTGATTAATGGAAAAACATTTTGAAGCCATCGCCAACGTTTTGTTTTGTTTTCGGTTTGTTTTTTTTTTGTCAAATTAATGAATGGGGGATGTATGCAAAATGCTTGCCATTAATTAAGCGTTTTTAAGACACTCATCTGGATTTTGCACAAAATTCAATGGATGCATACAAAAATTTACACATGATAATCCCAGACACTTGCAATTGACATGTTTCAAATGACAATAGCCGTAAGCACTTTGGCATTAACGAAGTTCGGATGTCTTCTTACATTACCCCGAGAAGAGATGAAACCTCACGGTTCTAGCTTTAGTAACTTTTTCCCAGGTCTAGAACTGTCTTTTAATGTCCGAATTGCTATAACTGCTTGGAAGCACCAAAGTCAGCATTAGTGCAAAAACTGGGTCTTGTGTCTGCTTTTTGCATATTCCTAATATTTTTGGATCTCGGTAAGTCTCAAAAGTTTAGGTTTCTTTTTCTGAATTGATGGTGTCAGGTTTATTGAAGTGCAGGTAGTTGCTAAGTTAGTATATTTGTCTGTTAGGAAGTTCCCCAGGGAAAAGTTTTTTGAGGCGCCGTTTAACTCTACTTCCGTGCTTTCCTTAGTCTGAGCCGGAGTCAGGTGACTTTTTAGTCTCTCCACTTCATCACCTGCCTGTTAATTGATTACGTCACCAATCTGGGACACACTGAGGTCACTCTCCAAATGTC
Organism: Lordiphosa magnipectinata; assembly: GCA_037044535.1. Classification (NCBI taxonomy): domain Eukaryota; kingdom Metazoa; phylum Arthropoda; class Insecta; order Diptera; family Drosophilidae; genus Lordiphosa; species Lordiphosa magnipectinata. The sequence goes on along the minus strand of JBAMBO010003213.1, from coordinate 69,511 downwards.
TTGTGTACATTTACCAGGGTGCGGCCGATAGTCTCCGCAGAAATCTCGACTAAAGGACACTGATCTTTCTCAGAGGGGATTTTGCAGCTATTCCATATACTTGAATCCCATATCTCCAGGCAGATGCTATGATAGCTTTGTATATATGCATATAGTTTGTTTCTGCTAGAGAGAGGCCATCTCACTTTCTTTACATCTCACTCTTAAGTTAGACTACTCTTAATTGAAGGCATTTTTTTTCAAAATAAATCATCCCGTTTAAGCTAGCGCGGTGATTGGATTAATATTTTAGCCATTTAAGCATGCCATAAAAATCGGCATTTAAATCAGTTTATTTGGCAAAGTTACAGCCTTTTCAAGACGGAAATAAAAATTTCCCATTATGGGAGGAAAACTAGATTTCGCCTAGAAATTTGTTATGGGAACTGTGAAAAGGCTGTTTTACATTGTTTTACAACAATGAACAAATACAATTTTTTTTCAGAACCTCGTATATGGAAAAAATTTTCATCGAATTTGACAAAATTTCATGCTTTTTTAATTATGTAATCAAATTAATTCAAAACAACTTATAAAATGTTTGTAATTTAACAAAAAGTTGCTTTTGAAAAAAAAATTGTACATCGAAATTTTTGAAGATTTTTTTTTTAGCATGTCTTGACGCAGTTTGAAACGAATTTCTTCAGAACCGATGTTGATAATTTTTTTTTTTTCGCTGAAAGCTAAATGCATCAAATCCAGGTTTGAAATCTATTCAAAATAACTTTTATTTTAACCATAGAACTTTTTAGCAGGCTCTAGGTCAATAAGTTATGATTTTCATCATAATGTTTCTAAAACAAAATACGCACATTACCACAAAGGAGGCTGGTTGATCGTATAGCTATTTCAATCATCAGCGATCTTTTGATCAACTTTAATGAGCTGGCAGAGGCTACCTTATGACAGAACAGCTAAGACCGCTTGGGAATCCCAAGTCAGACTTGTAGCAAAAATTCTGACAACAGTAGCAAACGCCAAGTCACAGAAGCTTTGTATATGTGTTTGTGCATGCCCCGTAATCGATACGGTGGGGGAAACTCTCTCCCCGCAGTTAACACAGGCGTCAATTGTTTGAATTGCCCAAATGCAATCAAACAGGTGATTTTGTTGTTTATTAAATGAAACTATATTTTGTTTAGTTTCTATAGTTGTTTAGACTAACGTAAAATTAAATGCGTTTATCTCGAAACCACTTTTTATAAAATAGTTGCAAAAATATAAAGAGTACATATTAATTTATTCAGAGGTAAGTTTAACAATGTTCAGTTAAACACTAATTAAAGATTAATTCAAATTAAAATCCAGCTAATAGCAAACTCTGACCCGGTGGGACTAATTTATTTGCCAGTGCCAGCTATGGTCCAAGTCAAAGCATAAGTGGTCAGAGTGCGCACTAGCCGTGGAATGAATGTTTTAGTTGAGGAATGACATTAAGGAGTTCTTAACGTCTATAATAGAGCCATCTATAGAAAATAGGTGATAGTAGTAGTTGTAAGCAAGGCACAGGCAACGGAAGGGGTCTCGATGAGAATAGTTCGTCAGGCGGGGCGGAAGGTATGTAGATTGGTGTGTAGTGTCGAGATGCTCTAAGTGGCACTGACAAATTAATAAGAGATAAAAGAGCAATGGAGTCAATCTCGCCAGCCAAAAGCTTGTGTATGAAAAAAAAACAGAATGAAAGATTCTTCTGGATTTAAGTGACGGGAGGTCAATTAGGCGCAATCTCTGTTCATAGGGGGGTAGATGGATGGTGGTGTCCCAAAAATCAGAAACTGTTTCTAAACTGATTCGATTTGATCCTGGTAAGTCAGGTAATGCGGTGACCAGAGGCATGAACAATATTCCAGATTTGGTCAAACCAGTGATGAGTAAAGGAGTTTGGTGGTGTAGGGATCATTCAATTCTTTTGACCATCTCTTGATAAATCCAAGGTCGCTTTTTTGCCTTGTTACAAATCACGGAAATATGACTGTTAAAGCTTAGATTGGGTTCGAAAAATATACCCAAATCATTGACCTTGTATATGCGAACTAGTGGTTCACCATTAATGGTGTATTCGTAGAGATACGACTTAGTTCTGTGAAAAGTTATAATATCACACTTTGCAATATTAAGGGGAAAACTATTCAGGTGGCATCAAGCACTCAGAGCATTTAAGTCACTTTGTAGTAGAAGTGGAGAAACTGGATCGTCAAATGACGCGCAAAGCTTGAGATCATCAGCGTACATAAGTTCAGTTGAATAGGAAAGAACTTGCGGGATGTCGTTAATGAATAGGTATGGTAAAACGCACACGTTCAAACCGATTGGAAAGGTATGATCTAACCCAGCGGAGAAACATAAACATAATTTATGTAAAAGTAAATTATGATTCACTGAATCAAAGGCTTTGCTAAAATCCGTGTAGACGACATCAATTTGTTTACGATGAAGAAATCCCTGATTTACTTTTGAAGAAAATTCGAGTAGGTTAGTGGAAACCGAGCGTCGACATATAAAGCCGTGCTGGGATGGACTTAGGATGGGTTGGCAAAAATGTTGTAATTGGGAAGTAATTATATGCTCGAATAGTTTAGGAATTGCAGAAAGCTTACAGATTCCTCTGTAATTGGCTATATCGGACCTGGACCCTTTTTTTATGAATTGGAATAATAAACGATTCCTTCCATAATAGGGGGGAAATTACCAAGCTCAAGGGATAGATTAAACAGCTTTAGAAGGGGATCGCAAAGGAAATCAGCGCAATATTTAAGGACGCAGCTAGGGACATTGTCTGGTCCAGGTGAAAATGACGGCTTAGGTGCCTTTAAATTAGATAGAATACAACTATGATCCATTATAGGAGGGTGAATGCAGTTAAAGCGACTAATATGGTGAGGGTAAATTGGAGAAACATCGTAGTTCGTATCCGGACGAGCATAGCAAAGCTGGAAAAAAGAGGCAAATAGGCTGGCTATGTCACAATCATTCTCAGCATTGGCATTATTAAAATGAAGTGAACGGGGGAATTGAGAGGAGTTACGTTTAGAGCGGACTTTTTGGGGTCATTATGAAAGTCCTGCTTACACCTAAGAAAGGTAATTGCTATAACAATCCTCATTATGCTGTTCAAATTCAGAACGAGCCACCTCATATTAGGCGAAGTCAGTCTGCGATCTAGAGCGCTTAAATTTATTAAACAGTCGAGACTTTTTATTTTTTAAGCTAGTCAATTGCCGAGTGAACTATAAAGAAGAGCGAGAAGAAGTAGGAGGATTAACGCGAGGAACGCAGATATTAAAATTTTCAAAAAGAGCTTCATAAAAAGCACAAGAAGCACCGTCTACGTCCCTAAAATGGTCAAGAAAGTACCAGTCGTACTGAGAGAGTAAGAGATTTAGAACAGAGCAGTCGGCTTTCTGAAATATACTCTGTGTACCTTTTGTACAGAGTATAAAAATACCAATGTGTTTCAATAATCTTAAGAAAGTCTTTATAGGTATTCTGGAAATCTCGGATTTTATAATGTCAGAGTTAACTGCTTGCTACAAGAAATTTCAGGAACTCCGACAATTAATATTGTTTTGCCTTTGGGTTGTTAGAGGTTTGTAGAACATGTCGGTATAACTTTAACTTATTTAGGGGCGATTTCTGTTCTTCCAGATAACTTTATGTGACATATAGCTCTATGTAGAAGATGAGAAATCGGCCCTTAATTGTTTAAGTCCCTTTCCTAAAGGCCTATTCTCAGATGATTCATATAAATAGAACTGCCGTTCAAAAGCAATCAGATGTCAAACTGTTTTATCTCATCTGAGAATAGGCCTTTAACATAGAAACTATGACACCGAGATTGGTTTCGGACTGTAAGTAGGCACTTTTTCTTTTAAAAATTTATGATTGTGATAAAAGTTATTCCCATGTGTTCTACAAATCGCTTTCGACCCAAAAACGACCGAAATTGTATGGGAATTGGGTCGTTTTAAGGTTGAAAGCGATTTGTGGAACACATGGGATTATAATTGAGAAAAAAAGGACAGCCAAAGTGGTTAATGAAAAGAATATATCAATTAAAGTTAGGCTACAAAATTCTGAGGTACTCTCCCGGCTCCCTGCCTAACATAAAATCCAAATTCATGTTCTTTGATATATGATGTAATATGTAAACAACTCCAAAAGTTATCCCCTTATAATATTCCTAATGCTTGTATTTAAATACAACTTGTCAAAATTTAAGAGCTGTTTAAAAAATATGGTTAAAATCCATAACTTAACTCAAAAAAAAAAATCCATTTTAAAATATACAATTTTTGTGGTTGTTGTTGCTGTTGGTTTTTGGTTACTTTATGAAACGTAATAAAATTTGTTTAAAACACTTTTAAAACGGCGTAACATGCAGTGACATTTAAATATTCATTAGAGTCGATCGATCGGTGGGTCAGTTAATAAATTTTAGCGATTTTGTTTTTTTTGTTTTGTTTTCAGTAAAGCAGTTGCCGTCGGATTCAGCAACAACAATTAGCATAACATTTTCAAATTTATAGTTCAATTTTCAATAACACAAAAGAAACTCGTCTACGCGCTTAACATTTCCGAGTTGGTTTTGTGAATTTTGTTTAATAAAACATAAGTTAAATGTTGCAGCGAAGAAATAAAACAGAAGCCGCCTGGACATTTGCTAGATTTATTGAGCGATTCCGTTTGAAGGCACAACAAAAGGCACGATCCGGTTCCCAAACACCCAGAGCGGTGCTTGCGGTGTTTGATCAAAAGACCGAAAAAATAAGCCGATAAATTTTGCTGTAAAGTAAAGCCATTTGCATAAGAATGATCCAACTGAATTCTTTTTCCTTACAGACTGAGCTGCGTTCCTGCGCAGCGTGCGGCGAACCAATCTCGGATAGATTCTTCCTGGAGGTTGGTGGCTGCTCGTGGCATGCCCATTGCCTGAGATGTTGCATGTGCATGTGTCCGCTGGATCGTCAACAGTCGTGCTTCATTCGGGAGCGGCAGGTCTATTGCAAGGCCGACTACAGCAAGTGAGTAATACGACTTTCCCTGTAAAAGCATTTTCCGTATGTGCACAAGTGTTTTTGGGCATATTTTCCCACACGGAAGGTTTTTTAATTGTAACAATTCGACTTAATCCCTAAGATACACAATCCAAAAGCATAAAGAAACGACAATGAATTCGAATGAAAGAAAACTTAAAATGCAAGTTGCAAGCTAAAAGTATCTTACAGATACACACACACACACACACACACACAGATACGGCGGCGGAAAACGGTGTCGTCGACGGCGAACGAAATGAAAATAAACAAACAAACGCGCCGTGAGATGCTGTAAAAATATTTATTTTTCAAGTTAAGAATTTTAAGTGTGCATCGAGCGATGGAGACATCATCCAACATCGTCATCCCAGCTCCACGTACGAGTCATGCTCTCTCTACTCCCCCCACACTCTCCACACTCCCCACACTCCGTACATTGTTGTGGTTGTAAAAATAAGCTTAAAAGCTAACAATAAGCTGCCAAAAGTTGCCAACTCATTTGGAAAAACGCCTAAGCAGAGGAGGCACACAGCGACTGAATGCCGGCTGGCTGCAACTTCCGCTTGGAAAATTTCAAAGGGGGAAAACAGCACTCGAAATCAGCTCAACTGCATGAAAACTTCCTTCAACATTGTCAAATATCCGCTGTGATTTAGAGTCACAACTGTGAAATGTGACTTCTATCTCTAAAACTTTCTTTGAATGCATTCTCAAATTAACAATGAAAGAACAAAATGTGCGAGCTTGCAAATTGCCAAAAAATTGCCTACCCCTCGTACACCTTAAGCTTCGGTTCGCGAATCGATCTCCAAAAACCTTTAACCCAAGATTTTGATTCAAACCTTGGTTCATAAGAGAAGAATTTTTTAATCATATTTTCAATTTCTTGAAGTTAACCAAGGCAATAGTCTCGCTTCGAAGTGAGTTACAACCAGGGCTGCAAGCCCAATAAATTTTTCTGCGCTCCGATTCGCGGGTTCGTATCGAAATTGGCCAATGGTTAATTTTCGGATATTTTAGGTTCAAGTTTTTTGAGTAAAGGTTTTGGTTCGAAGGCCCAAGTTTTACGCAAATTTAATAGAAAACCAATTTATGTGATTAAGGGTATTAATCCACTGGCAAACATTCAATCACATTCTCGAAAAGTGAATATTTCCTTGTTCCACTGACAAATGGTCTTTTCTTCTTTATTGGCCCTGTGTTGCATACACACAACAACTGCTTGACGGTCTTAGCCTCTGCTATGAATGCCCTCCACTCGCTTCTGCATTGTGCGAGCAGGCACCAGTTGTTCACACCAAGGCACATTGGACCCAATGGCCGATTTTTTGGCATAAAGTCGAAAATTTCAAGAAAACAAAACAAATTTTTAATAATACACTTTTTAAGTACACAGTCTGTGTACAAAGAATCGAATAATATTTTCGATTATTTGGCAATCCTGAAATTTTTATCGATTATCGAAGTCAGCTGTTAAATGAAGAAAGTGTTGCAATAAAATTGGCGTCAACTATTTGCTAACTTTGTGGACTTGCGCAGTTCATATAAATTTGCACAATAAGCTACTGCAAATAATGGATATTGAAGGCCAGGGTATATAGAATGTATAAATGGAAACATTTTTTGATAAAGTTGGATATATTTCATTAAAGTGTGTTGTTTTGTGTTGTCCATATACAGAGAAAACTTTACCAAAGTGCTCGTCTTGTATGGAGTAGAACTTATTTGGAATTCATGGGAATCAATTATAATGTGTGTTAAAATAAACTAATAAATGTTTATTACATTATGTTAATAATGCTTTTTGCGGCCATTTGCGGCCCTTGCGGTACTATAGGTAAGCTTGAGTTCTCTTATGCAACGTTGCTCGACATATGGATTAACAACCATCGAAATGGTTCCGCTATTAAAAGCTGGGTTTTTGAACAACTAAGTGACTACACGCTGAGCAATGAGAAAAAGGATGAAATAAAGTTAAAAGTAAGCTGCATAGAAAAATATGTTAAGGTGAACCTGAAAAAATGTAGTCGTAATATCCGAACATTTAAAAATAGACATGCTAATTGGCTATCGTTGAATATGAGAATTTTTTTGGAAATCCAGGATGAGACACAATGGGTCGTATTAAGCTAACATATAATGAGGCAGGACAACGTTTGACAAGAAAGTTGGCTTCCGAGTTAGCAGACAATAATGGAAAGAGCACCAGTCTTCTTATGCATGCAGCAGCGGTTTCCGCCAAAAAACAAATGAACGTGATACAGCATATGCTCACTTCAAATGGACCAAGGGAAGTTAGAAAAAGCTTTTTGCATCAGAATCCATACCTCTGTCTCATAGTGAATCGTTAGAATTTATGCTTCAAAATTCTACGAGCAAAAAACAATATAATTCAATGCGAAATCTAAACAAAAAGCAAAATTCAGACATATATCCTAGCTACAAAAGATTTCAGGAAGCCAAATTGCAGGAATAACTGCTAAATTGCATAAATATGTTTGCACATCATTTACATATATTACATGAAGGTTTTTTTTTTTTTTTTAAACTATTGTATAACCGTATTATGGTAATATTGCATAACGGAATTATGGTAATAATTTTTTTGAATTTAACATTTTTATAGAGCTATTTGTAGGGGAAATTAAAAAATCAAAACTACGGTACGTAAGCGCAATGCATTCTTATATGGGCAGTAAGGGTAGGCGTGCCCAGAATCATCCAAATTTTTTTCTATATATTATGGATTATATAATTATTATATATACCAAGTATCAGCTCTGCAGCATCAATATTAGACTTTATGCCAAAAAATCGGCAATTTGGCCCAATGTACAAGGTTGGAAATGTCTTCCCGCACTTGATCATCCCATCTTAGTGGTGGGCGACCCCTCCTACTGACAAATGGTCACACTAACTTAAACAAAGAACAGCTGATTAAATTGCTATGTCTTCAATTGTAAATCAAACCACATGCTCTCGTGGTAGTCTCACCACGATATAGCTAGTTTTCGGTTTTCATACATAAGAAATATTACTGCATTTTAAAATTCTATAACAAAGAATGGAACGCTTGCCGTTTGCCTTGGCCATGCAAAACTCATGGGCGTACACTTCTCCCACTGTTTGAAACCCCCATCCACTGAGCTAAAAGCCTCTTCGCCCATGGCAACACCATTGACACAGCAGCTGCTCCTATTGTTGGCACTTTTGAATTCGATAACATATCGATAGATAAATCTAGCCTATTAGCGGAAAATAGCTATATGCTGTGACAGTAGCTTGATCATCCAAGACAGTGACTTGATCATCTATTGTGGATAATCTAGCAAATGGACATTTATTTCTTATGAGAAAATACACACAAAGAATGAGGTCATCCAGCGGCTGACCTCTCGAATGTGTCAGTAGAGTAGGGGAATTATATTCAAAATACAGTTGAACTTCCATATAGTGAATCTCAACGGCACCAAAAGACACTTCATTATAAAGAAAATTCGTAATATAAAATGAAGTGTTTAGAATAAGAATTCGTTATATAGAAAACTTCGTTGTAAGGAAGTTTGTATTAGAGAAGTTCGACTAAAGAATTTAGAATTTCTGTACTTTTGACCAGACAAAAACAAATTTTATGACTCGATCAACTGAGACTTCATTCGATGGTATTGATAAGACAGTTACCGCAATCGCATTACATTGATTAGCTGTAAAAATCTTTAAAATGTTTTATTTATAAGAAGAATTATGTATATGGGGTTTAGTAACCTGTTTTTGATTTTAGTCAATGTTACAACTGGCTAGCTCAAGGTCTTTGAGAAGAATTTATTTATTTAGTTTATAGTTTAAAAATGTTTAGTCTAACTTTAAGAAGGCCTACCTCGGAACGACAATAAATTATCTTTTATTACAAACAGGGAGGAGTGAGATAAGAAAGTATGATAATGCGAGTTATAGTTTAAACAAAGGTTTCGGAATGAGTTCGTGATGAGCGTAGTTTGTTAGGCAAGGCTGTAGGTAAATAGGATAAAAGTTTCTTATAACGCATTGTGGGACAACAAGACTTATATTAGATAACAAAGCGATAGAGTCGATTTCACCTGACAGGAGTTTATGTATAAAAAGGACACCATGGCAAGTTCTGTGGTTCTTAAGAGAAGGCAGGTTGAGTAAGTAAGAAGATGGGTGGAAGGATCCCAGTTTAAGCGAAGAGCGAAAATTAAGAACTGCTTCTGAACCGACTCCAGTTGATCTTGATATTTTTGGTAGTATGGAGACCAGACACACGACCCATATTCAAGCCTTGGTCTCACTAGGAAAACATACAGTTGCTTAGTGACGTAGGGGTTATTAAATTACTTGGACCATTGTTTAACGAATCCGAGAACTCCCATTGCCTTGTCTGCGATGACCACTATATGACTATTAAAACATAACTTGGGGGGTACAAATGGTACACAGAAAAAAAATAAGATGCGTGTCAATTTGATATGGGCTGGTTAATTTGACATTTTGTTAAATATCATAATTTTCATATCATTTCTAAACTATAAAGTTTCTTTTGAACCATAAGTAATATCCATTTGTCAAATGATATTAGAAAAGGTCAAAAAGATATCTGTTTAATTTTCGAAACTCTCATAGAAAATGAGAAAAAGGAAAGAGACAAATAGTGTTTTACGTCGAAACTTCAAGCATTGCAAAGAAATATATAAGTGGACTCTCAGCCAAGTCACGCCTGCCCGATAGCGCAGTGCGGTAATATGCCATGCCAATTTATAACGTGCAAATGGTCCTGAGTGTTCGATCCCTGGTCAAGGCGGGCTTAAAAAAAGTATAAATTCGTTCCTTTTCTGTTTCGATACAACAATAAATAATAGTACTCAGGTAAAAAATAAATAGTAACATTTCCAATTTTTTTCTTTATTTAATAATTTAATTATAAAATATCAATTTGATCTTAAAAATATTATTTTGATATTGTCGAAAATTTCACTTTGATATTTTCGAACAGGTCAATGTCAAGTGTGTCATATCGGCTTTTTATTGATATGAAAAAATATTATATTGAGTCCCAGATCATATCATTATTTTTTTCTGTGTACACCCAAATCATCCACTTTATAGATTCGTTCCAATGGGATGGTATCAATCATATAATCAAACTCATATGGTTGATTACGAATAATGATCATACATTTACACTTGCCGAGATTAAGAGGAAGCCTATTAAACGAGCACCAGGTGTGAATAGAGTATAAATCGGATTGGAGGACGAGTGGAGACCCTGGGTCATTATACGACAAACAAAGTTTTAGGTCATTGGCACACATCAATGCATGCGAATGGGATAAAACCTGTGGGATATCATCCTTCATATCATATATCATATATAACAAGATAGAAATTCGGTCAAGCCCGACTTTACCATACTCTGTACCCTTAACCGCAGCGAATGCTGTGGTTATGGGTTTTTTGCTCATAACTTGAGTATCGTTCATCCAATCTTTATCATTCATTCATTCAACAAATCGATAAATAATTTTGATTACTAGATATCTCTAGAAGGTACGAACAACTCTGGGAAATATAACGTTTTTATCAAATTGCGGGGGCGGGAGGGGGCATGGCAAAAATTAAAAATAAACTTGATCTGCCTGCAACTATAAGAAGTATATGTCCCATACATGTCAAATCTCTATCTATTACCATATCTGAGATCTGTGCGTTCATACAGACAGACAGACAGAAAGACAGACAAACATGGCTATATCGACTCGGCTGTTGATGCTGATCAAGAATATATATACTTTATAGGGTCGGAAATGATTCCTTCTCCCTGTTACATACTTTTGCACAATCTTAATATACTCTGTGTACCTTTGGTACAGAGTATAAAAAGTTGTTGGTGACCTTATTTATGGTTTATATAAGCTTTTGTTTTTGGTCGGCTCCAGGTCAAGTTTTTTTAAGTGTGTCTTTTAATGAAGCAAAAAACGCCACTATTTTCCGATATATTTCGATTTCCGTCGGAAATCGTACTCGGGGAAGGAATCACAGCATCTGGCTTGTCAGCTGTGGAGTTTGAAACAGTAGGGGGCCTAAATGACTACCTTAGGGAACCCCAGATAGTACATTAATGGAGCTGGATGGTATTGATTTGAAACGAACTCGTTGAGATCGATCGCATAGATATGACTTGACCCAGTTGAGTAGGAGCCGAGCAAACACAATTTTTATTTTTGTACTAAAATGTGCATGATTGACTGAGTCAAAACCCTTGCTGAAATCAGTATAAACTACATCAGTCTGCCGCTTATTGACAAATCCGTTGTTTACAAGAGTAGTAAATTTCAGTAAATTCATAGATATAGAGCGAGTCTTCTTGAAACCATATTGAGATTTGTATTAATATAGCGAGCGACAATAATGTTGTAGTTGGGAAGTCAGGATCTTTTCAAGAAGCTTATGAATGTACGATAGTTTCGAAACACACCTATAGTATTGAATATGAATAATAACATTTGTAGAGACAAGTGAAATAGTTTTGCAAGCGGCAGACATTAGGAGTCGGCTCAAAGTTTCAACACACAGCTGGCCGCTTTTCCAGACTTAGGACTGAAAGACGAGTTGATTGATCATAAGCTGGATAAAACACTATCTGCATCTTAAACAGGGCATACAATGCAGTTGGAGTTTGCCAAAGAATAAGGATATGTACGGATCAAATTATGCAGAACAGCATCATTGGGAAAATGTTGCAAATAGATTGGAAATATTAGAGCCGTGGTTAGCCGTTACATTACATCCTCCTTATAGCATTGACAAATTTGTAGATAGTCATCTTACACCTGTTAGAGTAGTCCTTATACTATTCTGAGTTAAGAACCATAATCCAAAAAAAACGAAAGTTTACGCGGCTCTAGATGGAGCCTTAGTGTTGGGAAAGCAGGGCCAATTCTATTGAGGGTGCTATTTTATATAGGATTTTTTTTGTAAATTTCGGCAACTGTTAAATATAAAAACATCTATCTAACTATTTATTTACGTATGTACTCTTATTTACATAATATTTATCGACCTAGTTTTTATAATACTACAATTTCCGCTTGGACCTTTTTTTTGTTCTTTTATTGCAGAAACTTTGGCGCCAAGTGTTCAAAATGCTGTCGCGGCATCTCTGCCTCGGATTGGGTGAGACGTGCCCGTGAATTGGTTTTCCATTTGGCCTGCTTTGCCTGCGATCAATGTGGACGACAATTGTCAACTGGCGAACAGTTTGCGCTCATGGATGACCGGGTGCTCTGCAAGGCTCATTATCTGGAAACGGTCGAGGGTGGCACCACATCAAGTGACGGTAAGCGGAACAGAAACATTGGGGAACATGGAAAGAACAACAACAGACCACAACAACAACAACATGTTGCATGCTTGAGGGGCAGCCGGAATCCGAATCGGTTGCCAATTTGGAACGCTTCAGGTAGGAAGCGCCAGGCAGTCGCCAGTTGGCGAGTTGATGAAATCGTGTCACACTCGTAAAACATAAAGAAACAAATCTCCAGCTCAGACGACGTGATCGGCTCTTAACCCCCACCACCAGAAGCGACCAGAAACGAGCAGCAGCAGCAGCAGCCAAGGCGAGACCACCGCCAGGCGACTTCTGGCCATAAAGCAAACGCAACTACTATAAACTATAAACAGTTTCTTTTCGGTTTTGACATTTTCAATTTGGTTGACTGTCAGAATGCTTTTAGGAGACCTTTAAGCCCTAACCTACGATTCTACTTCAATCCCCCCCCCCATTTCCTCTTTTGCAGATGGCTGTGATGGTGATGGTTATCACAAGAGTAAAACGAAACGTGTACGCACCACATTCACCGAAGAGCAATTGCAAGTGCTGCAGGCCAACTTTCAGATTGACAGTAATCCGGATGGCCAGGATTTGGAGCGCATTGCCTCGGTGACCGGTCTGAGCAAGCGTGTGACGCAAGTTTGGTTTCAGAATTCGCGTGCGCGTCAGAAAAAACACATACATGCTGGTAAGAATAAAAGTAAGTAGTGGATTAGTGCAGCATGCCCCCTCCCCACCCCCAAACCCACTTCCTCCCACACACACACACACACACACCCAAAAGAAGTAGCGTTGAAACCTTTACCCCCATGAGATCAAGATGCTAACAATACCATTTTCAATTTCTTCTCTGTGTTTTTTCTATTTTCAACAAACGATTTTTGATTGCAGTACGCGAACCGGAAGGAAGCTCATTTGCGCGTCATATTAACCTGCAGTTAACGTATTCATTTCAGAATAACGCACAAAATCCAATGCATATGAATGGATCAAAAGCGGGTCTATACCCAACACATGGTAAGCACAATGAATCTAGTTTGCGGCGATTCGTGAATCGTAGCTCTCTTATTGAATTATAGAAATATTCGATTTAGCTGTGAAACGAAACAAAGGCCATTTATCTTCATTCGACATTATTGATGCTAAAATTCTTCTAATCACAAATCTTACCAATTTACTCCTTACGAATAGAAATCTGGTATAAACAAGAAAGAAAGTCGGTCAAGCCCGACTATAACATACTCTGTACCCTTACACTCGCATTTGCTCAGGAGTCAAACGGCCAGTTAACACCCCGCGCACAACGCGGTACGCTCTCTAAGTTTCTCTCTCTCTCTCTCTCTCTTTCTCTCTCGCACTAAGATTGCCTGTGTTGCCCATGTTGCCGTTTTTTGCCCATAACTTGAGTATCGTTCATCCGATCTTTATCATTCCTTTAGCAAATCGATAAATAATTTTGTTTACAAGGTATCTCTGGAAGGAATGAACGATCTATCTCCAAAACTGTAGGAGATATGAAGTTTTTTCCAAATTGCGGGGGCGGGAGGGGGCGCGGCAAAAATTGAAAATAAACTTGATCTGCCTGCAAGCATAAGAAATATATGTCCCATACATGTCAAACCTCTATCTCTTACCATCTCTGAGATCTCTTCGTTCATACGGACGGTACAGAGTATTAAAAGGTATGAGTGTGGCTAAAATGTTTTATATACTATACCGAATACTTATTGTTTATATATAGCTAGTACATACTGTAGCAAAGGCTTTACACATCCATAGTACTTCCCATACTGCTCTATTGAGTTCTAGTATAATGGCCAGCACTCCGGAAACCATCAGTCCTTGGCATTTTACACAAGGTACAGAGAAGTGCTGATATATGTATGAGCAGTACCCTCCGAACCAACCCAAAGGGATCACTAAACACCATATTTCTAAACAGTTAGCGGGCATTACAGCCCTGAAGCCTGGAACGCGGCTAGCTCAGGACACTCAACCACTAAAGGACACCAAAACGCGATTCCCGCCTTTACAGACTATTGTATACCCACAAAGTCTTTCTAGAAACTTTATGGGGTCAATCCCTAGTAGACGCGATTGGGATAACTTGCCCCACCGTAGTGCAAATGCCATCAATATCTACACAGATGGATCTTAGCTCCCAACTAATTTAAGCTTCTTTTTTAAACAAGTAATAAAGTCGGTCAATCCCAACTGTAAAATACTCTGTACCTGCAGTAGCAGCTGAAAGCAGCGCTGCTGCAACGAACTTTCTTTTCGTCATAACTTGAGAATCGTTCATCTGATCTTTATCATTTCTTCGGAGAATCGAAAAATAGTCTTGGTTACTAATTGATTACCATCTGCCTACAAGTATAAGAAGCTTATGTCCCATACAAGTCAAAACTATATCACCTACCATCTCTGTTCGATTAAGCGGCGTTTAATTCAAATTTGGAAATGTGGAATCACGCCAATGCACAGTGAGCGATTCGGGCTCGCTAGCGGCATTTAATTCAAATTTTCAAATTTGAAAACGCGTTGATTTTTTTTTACAAATCGATAACAGATACTTTGATTAGATTTTTGGAGCTTTTTTAAAAGCTCTCCGATCAGCTGATCATCAGCTGTGAGCTGTCAAACACAGCATATGCTGCAGCAAGCGCTTTACAAAATTTTTTCTTTGTTGTGCGCATTCACTTCGAGTGTCTGGGAAATTTGGAATCTTTACTTATTGTATTCAAGTTTGGTTTTTTATAATCTTCAAGGTATGTATTACATAGAAAATCAGTGTTTTTGACCGGTCTATAAGTGTGTTGCTTATAAAACGTAATGGTAATTAAGTGTATTAACAACGAGTCAACGGTAGCGTACACCTGTCTTTCGTGGAGTAGAACTATACTTGATTCACCTGGATTCAGTCTAATTCTTATTTTATCTGGAAGTTGGAATCATTGTGCGTCCAAAATGTCCAATATGAATTGCTACTACCTGCTACCCTTCCTACTACGTCACTTTTTAGGCACAATGTCAGTCGAAAAACGGACACTTTTCTTAGTATGGCATGAAGAAGCGATCCCAACCAAGAAGTTCCTCACTGTTCTATAGTATAGTTACTGTTCTGAAAGGCGTCAACTATACTCAGGAGGAGAAATGCGAGATTGGCAAAAAGCTGCGAAATTTCACTAGCAGGCTTGTCGTAAAGTGGAAAAATTGTCGAAGAAATAAGTTGTTTTTTGAAAATGACAACAAGGAATGGCTAAATACGCCGATAGTATTGATAGATAGATCAGCTTCCGAAAATGTTGGACGTCCACAAAAAGATATTTCGGTGTGTTGCAAGAAAACGCAAGTCAACAAATTGTCAGGCCTTACTGAAGAAGTCACGTCAGATGCATTGTTGGTGGCTGCAAGCTGCAGCTTGTATAAAGCTGGAAAGCGCAGTGCTTCAAAGGTGGTGTCAATGCTAAATGCCGACGAAGAGTTTAGCGGTAAGATTATGAAAACTATGAATACTCCACGCTGTGGTAGCCGCTGGCTACCTTCAAAATTTTCTGATGAAAAAGCACTGGCGTTATTTGTAGATGTTGGACATACCAAGTATACATGGAATTTGTCAAAAAGAGCTGCTAAAGGCCAAAACGCCGAAATATATCCATGCTACGATAAACTGCGCGGTGCGAAAAAAAAATGCTATCCTAGTGGCATCACGGTCACTGATCAGTTCGCTGAAGTATCTCTACAAAGCTTAGTGGACCATACTATTGCTAGAATTATTGAAGCACACCCAGAGAGTTTTCAGCACCAAATTGATAATAATAATTACACCCAGTTAACTGCTACCTACAAATGGGGCTGTGATGGCAGCAGTGGTCATTCTACATATAGGGAAAAATTTGATGACTTTGATGGAGACATGATAGATCAATATTTATTTTCAATTTGTATGGTGCCATTGATAGTGCAGAAAGGACCGACAGTTTTATGGAAAAACAATCGACCTTCTTCTACTCGATATTGTCGACCAATCAAGATACTTTGCGAGAAAGAAACGGCAGACTTGACTCGTAGAGAAATTGAAAACATAAAAAGCCAAATCTTAAATATTGTACCAACATTAGTGAGTACCTTTAGAATTGATCACCAATTTCATATGACCATGCTTGATGGTAAAACGTTCAGTGTCATATCGGAATCCTCTTCGCAAACATGCGGAATCTGTAGCGCAACTCCTAAAAATATGAACAATCTAAATTTGGTGAAGAGCTTTTCTATTAATGAAAACCTATTTGAATATGGCTTATCAAGTCTCCACGCCTGGATTAGGTTTTTCGAGTGTGTTTTGCACATTGCATATAGAATTCCTATACAAAAGTGGCAAGCTCGTGGTGCTGATAAGGATGTTGTTGAACAACATAAAAGAAGTATTCAGCAGAAGCTAAGAGAAGAAATGCATTTGTTGGTGGATATACCAATGGCTGGTACTGGCAGTACGAACAACGGAAACACTGCAAGGAGGTTTTTCCAACAGCCAAATTTGGCTGCTCATATAACAGGAGTAAGCTATGATTTAATATATCGATTCAGCGTAGTCTTACGAGCATTGGCTTGTGGACACGATATAAATACGGAGGCATTCGGGTCTTACGCATTGGAAACTGCCGAAATTTTTGTTGAAGCATACCCCTGGTTTTATATGCCATCGTCAATTCACAGAATTTTAATTCATGGAGCAGACATTATAGATAATTTTTCTCTTCCGATTGGTATGATGTCCGAGGAAGCTCTTGAAGCCAGGAACAAGGACTTTCGAAACATACGCGAGAGCAACACCAGAAAAAATTCTCGAAAAAATAATATGGAAGATGTCATAAATGCATTGTTAGTTTCATCCGACCCTTTGATATCTTCATTGTCAAATGGATCTTCGATATCGTCTGCAAAAAATATTATTATGGACGAGGATGTGAAGAGCTTGCTTTCAATGAATCGCCCACTGTGCAATGGTTTTGAATTTTCGATAGTCAATATCATACTGAATTTATCCTTAATATTGGTTTTCTCTTAACTAACATTTCGTATCAGCTGTGAGCTGGTAGACATAACATATGTTTTCATAGCTGCTGAGCTCAATTTTGCTTTTGCGGATATGCTTCCTTCTATGCGTTACAAGCATCTGGATCGTTTTTATATACCCTCTACAAGGGTATAAAAAGAAGTGCAGCCAAAGTAGAATTGCGATTTTATAAATATGATTAGATAACTGCAAAAACTAAGAAATGTGTGGAAGGAGATAATGGTCTTCCTGTAAATTATAATCTAGCTAAAGCACTGAGACTTAACATTAATGCAGATCTAACAAAGCACTTAAACAAGTTAATGCAAGCCGACACCAAAGCTTGAAATGCCTACATTTAAACAAAACAGAGTGCTATCCTTGCAATGGAATGAATAATGGAAACAAATGAAATCAATATTCATTGATTTTCAAACCAAGTTCAGTTTACAAAATTTAAATACGGAGTATAATAGAACTGATATAATATGCAATGTTGGAATACTAATGGGCATGATTTCGGAGGAAGCCCTTGAGGCTAGGAATAAGGATCTTCGAAATTTTCGATAGTTTCACACTCGGAAAATGTTTAGATCCCATACAATGGAAGATCTTTTCTTCTGAATATTTAATGGCTTCACTGTCTAAAGATACAACCAGGTCTTCGAGGCATAAATTAATTGATTCTAAACCCCTGTTTGAATGCAATTCTGCACTCAGACTCATTGGTCACTGTGTTAGCAATGAAGATGAAATCTCTCTCACTAACATTGTAAGACCATTTGGGGGACACACACACGTACAAAGGCCACAGACAGCGCGGCTCTGGCTCGTTGTGTCTGGTTTTTGCTGTTGAATCGCATTGGAGTTCCCAAGCGATTATGGCATTGCAGGCATGAGGAGGGAGTTGTTTTCTGATTGTGGTACCAGGTGAAGACCGCTGATGATATGGTAGAGATACCATTGAAACAGCTGTTCGGTCAACTTACCTCCTTTGTGGTGTGGTGTGTCCCTGTTTTAAAGTTATGTACCTACATAACGAGACCTAGAGCCGGCAAAAACTTTAAGATTTAATTATCATAAAGGTCGTTAAAACATACATGGAAGTGAAAAATCTTTTCAAAATAGTTAGGACAACTTTGGCTATAGTTAATCAATTCTTGATTTCAAATAACTTTTCATACAGATTGGTTATAAAAATGAAGCGGAATCAGTTTAAGAAATCAAGTCCATTTTATTAAGGTTTTGATGTTCAAAGATGATGAGATAAATTTTTAGACCATTAACAGCAGGAATCTAAGCTGCATGGTCTTAAAATAAGATAAAGTTAGCTTTAAAAGGAGATGATGTCACATTAAATTGATTTAAGCTCCAGCTTAGTTAAAAATCAGAATATCAAGACGGAACCCAAGCCGAAACCATTTACCGAAATTCAACACAAAAAAATCAGAGTTAGAACCAGAATCGAAGATTTTTGGAAACATTGAGGACTGCAGAGGAAGCGAATCCAATATAGTGTTAGGTGTAACTCTCTGAAGCTCTTACGTTAATTCTCAGCACTTTCTTGACTTTAAGCACATTAATTGTCTAGAAGACCCTTCAAGATTCTTACTAAATCTAAATAATGTATGTTTTTTTTTTCTTTCTCTTTCAGAATCCTCTATGGATGAGCTCTCGCAAGACTCAAGCGTCCATTGTATGCCCAGTGAGGTGTGACTAGAGCAGTCAACACCAGCAAGAGCTCATCGCTAGCTGGTAATCGGCTACCAACAGGCTCCTCTAGCATCACAAATGAAAAAAAAAAAACAAAACGCAAAACGTCCTTTCCTAGTCAAAATTTTATGTAAAAAAAAAACAAAAAAACTAAGCAAATGAAACGCAAAATCTACACAAAATGATAAACCAATCCTATAATAATAACAAACACAATTCCATCAAAAAAACAAAACAAATCAGACCCAGTTGATGCTTTGAGCATCATCCCATTCACTCCCCTCAAACTCACACACACATTCCTGCATCGTATGGCCTAGGCTTTCAGTTTTAGTTAATTTAATTTAAATGAAATTTAAATTTAATTTAGTTTAATTTCCCCCCCTTTATAGTGGTTAAGTGTTTTTGCCTCCTCTCTACTATAACTATGCTAATTTATTTGTTTAAGATTGAAAAACTGCTTGCCAAGGCTTTTGTAAAATATTTATCATACTTTTTTAGCCAAGCCTAATCATCATGAGAAATTGTTGTTATTGTTTATTTTCTTGTTTTTTAAATGTATAAACTCAACCCTACGATTAGTTGGCCAGGCATTTTGTAAATAGTAATAATGTTAGCCAAAATGAAATGAAAAAAGATTGTAACAATTAAACATTTAGTTAACACAAATTATAAACACAAAACTACAATTAATGAATGAACCGAAATCAATTAAAAATGAAATTCGAAAAAAAGTAATAACTTTTTAAAAATGAAACAATTTTGGTGTTTTTTCTTTCACTATGGTCCAGATCAGAGGATATTATGGAGGTACAAGGAGTGACCACTTATAGACCGAATTGAATATTAGTGTTGCCGGATTGATCGTCTTTTTGAGAAGGAGCTGCCAGAAGATGTTCTTTCTTGGAGTTTGCCAGCATGGTGTTATTTCCTTTCCTACCGCATCTACTTTTGTAAGGTACTTAGAGTATATTATACTGAGTCTTTGATACTTAGCACTCGATACTCAGTACTCATTACTCAATACCCGGTGCTTAGCTGCCTCGGCAACTGGCAAAAGCGGCTGACTTTGCAAAAACGTAGGTGTACCCAAAGGAATCTGTCTCGATAATAACTAACATTTTGCTAATTTTAGTCCCACTTTCGAATGTTCGTAAATGAATTCCGCTCTAATAATTTTAGGATTTTCTAAAACGGAAAAAGGCCTGATAATTAATTTAGAGTGAACCAAAACCAGTGTAAACCTTTAAACCGAACCAGGGACTGATTTAACTGTTTATCCCTAAACTACACTAATCGCCAGAAGCGTTGACTCGTTTCTGTATTTGGATCACTTAAGACGTTAGACTTGATCACAGTGATTGAAAGGTGAATTTTCGATAATTTTTTCTTTCTGTAACTTGGTAACACTATTAGTGACAGCTGTGCGAAATTTCATGTCAAAATATTCACCGTGTCCGCGATAATGTTGAGAAGAATTTGGTATCTAATTGGCCAAAAACAGCGACTGATGAACACCACGACAAGTAAGTCAAATAAATGGTGCTTGGGAATCGTCGATTGACTATTAGAGACATCGCTATTAGTTTGTGCATATCAATTGGATCGTTGCAGCCTATTTTGAGTGACGAATTGTGCTTAAGAAGAGTCCAGTCTCGAATGGTTCCAAAAACTCTAAATTTTTTTTGAACAAGACCATCGTGTTAGCATCTGTAGAACAATGCTTTCTGACTATCAGGACGTAATGAAATGCATTATACTGGAGATGAGACTTGGATATACGCTGACGATTCCGAAACAACAGATTAATGGAGCGAGTATCGAGACAAAGGCGAGCCGAAACTGAAAAAAACACGTTAAGGTCATTTTGACAATATTGTTCGATTCCTGCCGCCGGGCCAAACTGTTAACCAGGAATATTATTTAAGTGTTGTGCGTCGTTTGGCCGGAAAATAACTCTTGGTTTTTGCATCACGAGTGCCATCTCACACGGCACTGGTTATTCGAGCGTATTTCGCCAACAATTTTATAAATATCATTCCGCAACCTGCTTATTTCCCTGATTTGGCTCCGTGTGACTTCTGGCTATTCAGAAAACTCAAGAGACCGCACCGAAGACACCGTTTTGGAAAAAAAAATTGATTTTATCATAAAATAGCCACATTTTCCATATTAAAATCAAACAATTTGTATCTTAAGGCCTGTTCTATAATAAATTTAGGATCCTCATAAATTATTAGTGAGCCCATATATAAGCCAAAGAGACCAAATACAAAAACGGCCACACTGGTGGTCAGCTGTTTTGTTTACAAACAAAAATTGAAAGTGTTTTTTTTTTTGCCAAAAATAGTTTAATTAAGCTGCGCAACAGGAACACAGATATGTATGTTGATGGCGGTAACGGTATCAAATTCCGGTTCAAGGCGTTGGGCGAGGATCAATTTATTGCCCGTTTGAGACACAATTGTAGCAGGTGCAGATCGAGGAGGCGGCCTACAAGTCAATTCTACAGATATCGGGCGGCTATCGTCTTAATGGGGTCGTGCATGCCGTCAACAAGACTGATCTGTTTCAGATGTCTGGCATAATCCCGGACTACTTCTTGAAGGATTATTTGGAAGTCTGCCGTTCGGGCAACTTTAATCGTTTGGAGAAGATTGTACAAGAGATTGTCTCATCCGCCTACATTTTTTCACGTTTGACAGCCACGCCCACACCGCTGGAGCGGGCATTGCTGCCCACGTCATTTGCATCACTATCCAACTCCATTTTCAGCTGGTCCGCATTGGGTTAATTTTTGACCTTCACCGAGGAGGATCCGTGGCCGTGGTCGACACAGTTTTCGCTGTGGTGGTGGTAAACTTGATGACCCGGTTGGGTATGGTCACCACCTGCTGTTTGAACGCTAGGGTCCGTTGGCATCCGTTGGCATGGCAGTTCGTTGTATAAATAATGTGATGCTGAAATTTTCGCCATGGCATCAGCTGTTCATTCAATCCACTCACGACCCACACCGCTATCGATACGTCAACTATCGATAGGCCAATTGTCTATTTATTTAGCGCGTCTCAGAATACAGAAACTAAATTCCGTAGCGGAAAGTTTCCGCCACTGTTTTTTTTATATGGAGTGCGTCATAAAAATTTATTTTCCGCGCTTCTCAGAACAGGCCTTTATGAGAAAAATCAGAACTTCGAGTTTAGTTTTCTGCAACGTCATTCAATACAGCTTACATTAAAACAAATTTGGTTGGAATAGGACACAAATGTAAAACACATGTTTATGTAAATATCTCATACACCTGGTAAGAGTGAAAATTCTTGATCCAAGAGTGAATTTTTGATCCCGACTTTTCTGATTCAAGAGTTTCAGCTCTTGATCCAGGTATGAATAATTCTCAAAATAAAAAGCTTAAAAAGAACATTTGGGGTGGGGGTGTGAGAGACACACGACCGACCCGACCCCGACCACCACTCCAAACTTTGTTTTAAGCTGTGATTGATTTTGAGATAGCCACATAGAGGTTTTTTTTTTTTTGACTTACTTTTCTGGAACTTGAACTCGGTACCTCGAAAGACTGAAACACACAGAGGCGACGGGCAGATTAGCCCACTCGACTATCATCCATACGTTAAACGAGCGGACGAAAACACACTTATAAATAAACGCAGTTGCCTTCCGTACGCATCTGACAACGACAAACTGCGCATGCACTCTCTCTCTCTGCGAGGGCGAGTCCAACGCTATTCTCTCAACGACAAACTGCGCATGCGCTCTCTCTCTCTGCAAGAGCGAGTCCAACGCTATTCTCTCAAAGTTTAGTTGCCCTTGCCTATAAAAACCCAAATTGAGAACGTTTAGAACGAATTAATCTCGGTTCCAAGAGCGAAATTCTTGAAAATTCATGAACGACAAATTTTTTTTTCAAGAGCGTTCGTACTTAAATTATTCGTTCTAGTTTTTTCTTAGTGTAGTATAACTTTTTATCTAAAAATATTGTTTTAAATCATAACTTCACAGCTTCGTTATTCTTAGTATTAGTGCGGCCTAGAAGTAAAGCTTAAGAACATAGTTTTCGAAAGCATCGAATCCTTTTTTAGTTGGGTTGGAAACTTGGTGTACTACTGGTAGTAGTAGCTTATTTGATATATTTAATATTTTTACCGACTTTGAGTGAGTTTCAGATATAATAGACTTTAAACTGCAATCTCTAAAGTAGTAGTAGTAGTAGAAGTGTATTTATTTATTTAGAGTTGACAATAAAGGCTGTCAACAAAAATGTATATACGTTACAAAAAATTTTTATGAGCTAATGAAGACTATCAAAGAAAATCTAATAAAATTGCAGTATAAACTAATAACGACTCCGACACGGTAGGGGAATTTTATTTGCCCGTCCGGCCACCCAATTGTAGTCAGAGACGTTATTAGAGCTAACAAAAACTTTACTAATATAGAGATCGAGAAGAGGGAGAGAGAGAAAAAAGCAAAACCAATAGTTATGTAGGAACAAGGAAAAAACTAAGATAATATAATAAATAAAAATAAAACTGAAATAGAGAGAAAAAAAATTTAAACGTAAAACTTAAAACTAAATAACCGGAAAATCTCTGACCCGGTGGGGCAGGATTTTTTAGCCAGTCCGGCAAGCTATGCTCCTGCTCACAGCTGGGAGTGGTCAGAGATTTCTCTGGAGATAATTATAGAGAGAAGTTTTTAGAGAGAAGAGAGAGAGATCTGTTGAGAGCAGGTGATAGAGAACATTGTAATTTTGACATAAGACCGGAAAACGCTTGTGCTGGGCATACTCAGTTGTGCATCTGGGCAAGATTAAAGGTAAATAGTTTCTATTTGGCATAGAAGAAACGGAAAAGTTAAGGCGACCTAAGAGTTCGGTAGAGTCTACATCACTAATGATTAGCTTATGAAGAAAAGAAACGTCTAGGACTGTTCTACGATAAGCTAACGAAGGAAGGTTAATAAGCAAGAGTCTGCTGGAGTACGATGGCAGACGAAGGTTAGGGTCTCAATTTAGTCCACGAAGAGCAAAAAGCAAGAATTGCTTTTGTACTGATTCAATACGATCGATATGCTTTTTATGTTGCGAACACCAGACAGACGAGCAGTATTCAAGTACAGGACGGACTCTAGGGTAATCTCTAGGGTGTATATCTCTAGGGTAAATCAGCGAGACGAAAACTTTATAATAAGATAACTTATGTGGCTACATAACAATCGTTCTAAAAGAAGTAATACAAAATATGCCGCAACTTAATAGCAGTTTAAAAAAAAGATAGTAAATGTGGATGCTAATTAATACTTTACAATTATGTTGAAGGGGAAATGGTTGGGAAAATGCTTAGCGAGTTGAAAATCCGACTCGAAGGTCCTTTTGTACCCTCTACCAATTAGATGACTTTATAAAATACGGTATACGGTAGTGGTAGTGTTTTCCCTCAATATAACATTAGCCGTCGCGACGCTTGTTAAAGTTTGTAGAGAGTTGGATGCGCGTCCTTCATGCTCAAAAAATTAAGTCTTTTCTAATTAACAATTTCCATTTTTGAATATAAACAGGGCTGCAAACCTGCTCGGAGTCTCCGGGACTTTTAGGAAGTCCAAACCGAACCTGAAATTCGATTCTTAAACGGCTGGAGGCCATGTGAAAAATTGTGTAAATTTGTGTTGTTTACAGAGATTTGAAAAATTCAATATAATATTGCTTCCCAGCCCAGTCTGGCTATAGAATGGATCATTACTCAAAACAATTGACCAAATTTCTGTTTAGTATCAAAATGCGATAGGCTTTATTAATGAAGATTGCATGGATATATGTGGCTGTATAAGCCAAATCAGTTGATCCTTGTACGAAATATCAAGGCAGAAGACCGATCGAGCAGAAATGTTAACACTTTGTAGGCCACA
The DNA here is from genome assembly GCA_037044535.1 of Lordiphosa magnipectinata. NCBI lineage: Eukaryota > Metazoa > Arthropoda > Insecta > Diptera > Drosophilidae > Lordiphosa > Lordiphosa magnipectinata. The sequence continues at coordinate 44,394 of JBAMBO010003213.1, read as the reverse complement.
GTTTGCCAAAACAATTTACATTTATCTAAGAGAATTGAATGCACGCTCAAAACTTCTTTTTTTGAGAACTATTGGGATACCCCGTAGAAAAAATTGTTTTCAGAATATCCGGCTCAAAGGACCATTTGATATACTTTGTTGTAAGAGGACTAAACTGCAGCGCTCTTCTTTGCTTAAGCTAGCTAAAATCCATTGTTAAATGGCCACTCCTTTATGACAGATCAGCTTACCTAATCACTTGCCTGCTAGATCCATTGACTAATCTTTACCTTATTTGATTGAATTGAGATATTTTGCTTATGTCAAATGTTCTTTGGCCAACACTCGAAATCGATTTCCGGTGCAACTTCATCACCTGTGCCCATTCAACTGATCAGCCATCGCCTTAAGTAATGTAAAGGCATCTGCTGCAGACAGTGTGACGACTTGGTATCACACCCCTTCCCTCTCTACACCAGCAATCGGTTTCCGAGGAGTCAGTCCACTTGGTCACTCAAGTTGCCAGTCATGTGGTTGGGTTTGGTTGCCACTACAAGTTTGGCTGTTAAGTGCATAGAGCTGATGCGATGCGATCGTATTAATTGAATTATAAGCCTAGATTATGCAAAGATTTCCTGCCCAGCAGCAATTTGTGTGCGGACGATGATGATGATGATGATGATGATGGGAATAATGATGATCTTGCTTATTCAGAATGGAGAGCAGGCGGGTGGCGTGACTTGGCATTTAATTGTGGCTGGCTGAAGGAGAGGGACGACTGCACTTGCTTGTTGTATGTAACTTGTGATCTGTTGATATAGAAATTGTGCGATCGCATTGCAGGCAAAGTAACATAAATATCAACAAATCGTCATCATTAATAATGATCACTCCAGGCTACAGACTTGAAAACACAGTTGCTATCAGGGTTTTTTTTATATTTTGATTTTGTATTTTACTTCGTTTTGGTGGTGCTTGCTTCATTTGTCAAATTTCACCGCGCCTCCAGAGATTCGTAAGATATCTGTTGAAGATCTTTCGGCCTGTTGTTGTTGTTGTTATTTGAGCAAACATTCAACACTTGAAGCGAGAGATTTCCATGGCAAGGTACAACAACTCAATTCCCAGTTCCATTCGCACCCCGCACCTCCTCCTCCAGCTCCAGCACACAGTCTTGCATCGAAATGAAATTATGAATGATGTGATACTTTTGCCATTGAGATGTTTTCACAGTCGCGAGCGAGGCTCATGACATGCCCCAGCCATATCTTATTTGCTATATCTACACATGGAAAAATCTGTGGGTAGATTTAATCAAAATTTTGGTAACTGTTACCTGAACCTAATAAATCACAGAAGAATTATACGGGATATTCAACGAAATTTCGACTTATAGTACAAAGAATCATACCTATTTCCTTCCATTTTTAATTTCTTTTAAATTGTGACTAAGTCAAATATATCGATAAGTCTAAATGATGAGGTATTTTTAAGAATTAGAATGATGGTCACACAGTCGAAACACACGAGAGAAACTTTGTATAAAAGAAGCGACTCCAAGTGGGGAATAGAAAACCGTCTAAATATAAAGCAAATATAAAAACCCTCGTTTACTCTTGGAAAGTACTAAAAGCATATTATTTATCATCAGCAGACTTTTCTCTAGAGTCTGGACTTTAGACTTGTAATCGCTTTTTCTAACAGCCAAACCTTTATGTGGTTCAGAATTCAAAATCGCAAAGGACCTAAAAATAGAAATCTAGAAATGTTATGACCTTGACTATAATAAAGATCGTTATATACCAGTCTACAGTAAGAACTTGCTCCTATTGCTCAGAGATTTATTTTTCGGCGCCACTCAGACGCATAACAAACTGCTTCGTATCGTAGACGTCGCAGCCTCGCTTCGAAGTCTGGTAGAACAACACAGTTCATGCGAATCGGCGCGCGGTGAATGCTAGTCGCACAAGCAGACGACGAAACAGGAGCAGTCTACGCGATCGAGACTCGCTTGGCCCAAAAGCAGACGTCTGCAACAACAAAATATGTTTAGTGTGTGTCTCGCTTGTAAACGTGAGCCTAGCTGATAAGTGTTCTTTTACGGACGTTCGATTGGGGGACCAAAACAGCGTTGGTCAACGATAGCGAGGCCAAAAAGTGCGAGTGTATTAAGTAAAATTGGCTCAAACAGCACCTCCAGAAGGGCCAGGGCCAAAGGCTTCTCTCAATCTCTTGGCGTGTGTGCTTATAATTTATCGCACAAGAGAAAGGGCCCTACAGTTTAACGCCGAATCCGAACGGCAATAGTTAGAGAATTTTTGCTTTTTCATGGCTAGTTACTTCACAGCTGGCGACAGTAGCTGGTGAAGGTGATCGGGTGTGTAAAAGCTTATTTCTAAAGAAAGAAAAAACTTTTTCTATTAGATGGTCCGAGGCGGGATCAAACATATAACCTCCCGCACCAGCAGCCACACATACAACTGGTACGCCACGCCCGACCACAGTGCGAGTGTATTGGTGTGCGAAAATAAGCCGTGAACCAGCTTGGGTTTGAACGCATTGAAGGCTAGCCAGCGACTGAAGGCCTGTTTACTCTGTTGGCCTCAGCCTCGGCAAGCGTTCGGCTCATGTATGTGTAAATAGCGAAATGTCTTCGGCCTCTGGGGGTACCGGTGACCATTGCTGGACTAAAACTATAAAAATTTTGTCTTTGCGGCGCCTTTGGGTAGGCTTTGTCTTTGCTTCCTGTATTTGCAAAGTCAACCGCTTTTACTATTTGCCGTAGCAGCAGGTGGGTTTTGCGTTAGTGGGTGTACGGAGTGGGGGGAGTTCGAGGAAGGGAAGAGGGGTTAACAATGGGTTATCAGTGGGTTAACTGTGACTAAACAGTGACTTAACACTTACTTAACAGCGACTTAACTGTGATATACCTGTGACTTAACAGTGACCTAACAGTGACTTTACAGTTACTTGACAGTAACTTGACAGTAGCTTGACAGTGACTTCACAGTGAATTAACAGTGACTTGACAGTGAATTAACAGTGACTTAACAGTGACAACAATGACAGCTGGGAATGGGAAATTGGTCTGTAAGTGTTAGACCGAATTCGATCCAGAGTAAACCGGTTCCAAGGTGGTTAAGGGCCACATCTTAGAAATTATTTGACCTAATTTCCATACACAGAGAAACAAAGAATATTCGTTGATGATCCATTAAATGAATTTGGTATCCATTTGGACTGTATAGTTTTAATATTGTAAAAAGTATATTAATAATATTCATTTAATGTTAAATTGAATCTAGATTCCATCAAATTTGGTATTTCGTGCCGGATCAAGGACAGTATCAACAGGATGCCAGACTAATTGTAGTTTGAATTCTGATTTGTGATAATTTGTTTCGCTTGCCAATACATATAAGTTACGTAATGGAGATACATCGTTTTCTTCAACAACGTGGTTTTTGTAAGTCGCAAAGGAATCGGAGGAAGTTTTGGAGCAACGCCTATATAGATTATAAGCAAGTTTTGAGCTGACCGAGGAGCTGTGCCGACACCAGGACGATCCCGATTTTGTCAATCCCAATATCGACTTTGGCGAGTACGAAGAGAAGTATTACCAGACATATAGCTTGCTAGCAGTGGCTACATGCCAACCCACCTGCTGCATGGGGAGAGCAACTCGATCGTCTGATATGTAGCTGACCAAGCTCAGTTATTGGAAACCGTTAAGGGGAAAGATGACAATTCAGGCTTACATTTTTACAGAATTAAAATCCCCACATTCACTGGTAATTATGAGGACTGGCCTCCATTTAGCGACTTGTTCTCAGTTTCGGTGGACAAAAAGTCGACCTTAAGGAAGTGCCAGAAGTTTCACTACCTAAAGTCTTATCTGGATGGTAAAGCTCTGGGTGTCATTAAACACATCGCAGTTAACGATAACGACAACTATGACAAGGTAAAGATACAACAAAAAACCGCTAATCATTCGTTCTTTCATAACCAATTTTCTTACGCTGGCCGGCACGAGTGGGTCCAGCGTGGTCACGTTACGTAAGCATGCCGATGGCGCTGATGAGGGTTGTTCGAGGGTTGGGTGCATTAGAATGTGAGCAGCGAGATCCATGGCTAAAATTGGACAACGAGACACGCCAGCTATGGGCAGAAAGCAGAGTGTCTAAAAACGAAGTTGTGACCATAGATGATTTCCTCACTTTTCTAACGGGTCGTTGTGACACTTCATGACTCCAGTCATGCCATGAAAAACGAGAAGGCCAAGCTAGCTTTGTCTGTGCCGAAGTTATTTTACCCCTGCAAATGCTGGTATTGAAATATCAGAGTTTAAGAACGCTACCTTTAAAATCAAAAATGTTTCTCCCATCACATTTTCCTACAGTAAATCTTACTATTTATACCAAATTTCTTGAATCTGTTTTAACACATATCAAATTAACAAAAGCCGAGTTTAAGAACGATAAAATTGAAAACAAAAAAATTTTTCTCGCTAAGAACCCATTTTTCGGCCGATGGTTCCTATGGCAGCTTTAACATATATATAAATCGATCCGGTCTGTTCCAACATATTAGCAGCGTGCAGTTAAAAGAAGATTCTGTGCAAAGTTTCAGCTCGATGGCTTGAACACTGAGAGACTATTTGGCGTAGAAACAGACAGACCGACGGACTGACAAAGCCAAATCGACTCAGCTGGTGGCCCTGATCAAGAATATATATAGTTTATGGGGTCGGAAATGAATATTTCTATGCGCTGCGAACTTCTGGAAACAAATTCAAATACCCTTTGCAAGGTTATAATGATATGAAAATTCGCCGGAAAAGTTGATATGGGGAAAAATGGATTTCTCATCCAATTGACTTAAAATTTCATTTGTAAACAAAGTACGCCAAATAATTGGTCACGTATTTCTCCGGATCCGAATAATCCGCCCACAAGGAAAATGGTTGGGAAATTCTACATACAAAAAACTAATTTTCATCCGATTCATTTGAAACTCGGTTTGTAAAGCTGTCTTTTCACTTGCCATATATCTCTAAAGAGGCTCTCTGACGATAGTGTTTTAGCAAATCAAATATCTTTTAATATTGAGAAATTTAGCCTTTTTTAATGAAACAGAACAGGTTTTATTTGATAAGAGTTTCTCTTCAGACAATTTGAAAAATTATTTAGAGATTTATGATAAGTTAGTGAGTTTAGCTGGCTCTAGGTCCGAAAAAGTTGCGTTTGTTCACAATTGTAAACAACTTATGCATTGTACCACCAAAAAGAGCTGGTTGCCTATACAGAACTGTTTCATCGTTATCCCTAACGACTCTTCAGTAGGCTTTTCGCTGAAGAAAGCATGATTGCCAACTCCCTCTCAGTTGGGAACTGCTAAAAGCAATGAAAGCAAAAAAAAGACAAGCAATGAGTGCTTTCAGCCTTGTTTACAGTTGTGAACAAACGCAAGTTTTTCGGACCTAGAGTCAGCTAAACTTACTAATTAAACATTAGAAAGGTCGCCAAATAAATTACAGATATATGATAAGTGTAAAGCCAGCTAAGGGATAGTTTGCGAAATACTTTGTCATGTGATTTTCCGATGATGAAAAATTCCCAAAAAAAATTTTTTAAGAAAAAAAACAATTTTTCATCTGATTGACTTGCAGCTCGGTTTGTAAGTATAATATGCCAAATAATTTGTAATGAAATTTCCCAAAGTTGGAAAATTCGTCAACAGGGTGGGAAAAGTCTTTATGCCTAAACTATTTTTCATCCAATCGACTTGAAACTTGGTTTGTAAGGATAGTATGCGAAATAGTTGGACAAGTGATTTTCCAATGTTGCAAAATATCTACACAAGAAAAATGCCCGGAAAACTCAGCATGCAGAAAACTATTTCATCCGACCCCCAACAATAAAGCCCACACAACTGTGATCTGACTATCTTTAATTATATCTAACTAGACCGAAGATAGTCTTAGAGCATATTATATCGTTTCAATTCTGTCAAAGTTTGCGTTTTTAGTCGCCATTTATATTATGTTTTAACCCTTAGATCAGGTGTGCCCAGTAGAGCAGGGCAAAACATCGATGTTTTTAGCGATGTATCGATGTTTGGAAGAAGTGGCAAACATCGATGTTTTTTGTTTCGACATCGATGTTTTTACTTTTTTACCATCTCTAAAAGCGTCGACATATTAAAATTTGTAATTTATAATATAATTGTTTTCAACTAAATAGAAAAAAAACTCGTGGCCCTGCTAAGGAGGATCATTGGACGGATAGCCCAACCATCTAGCAGCAGCCATTAGCAACAGAATTAATTGCAACAAATTGGTAAACAAACACCTTCAAACAAAACACCATAGCCGAAATTCGGGCTGCGAATTTATAATAGTGTAATTCCTATGTCTTTATTCGCCCCTTTTCAGAGTATAAATACTAACTGGATGTTTGGTTGAAGTGTGAACAGCAAAAAACAAGTCCGCTGATGAGAGAATTTGCTTATTCTCGAAACAGCGATCGTTGTACGGACATACCCAATTGCTATTCCAAAATGTTGATAACTAGCTAAATAGAAATAAATAAGAGAGCTTGTGGTGGTTTTGGACTTGCCAAGTCGCAGGATCGAAAATATGGACAAATAAGCCCACATACAGCCATGCTCCCATTTTCGCTTTCGTAAAAATTTTGCGATTTAGAGTATAAATTGCGTACAAAAACCGGTTTGAAATCGTAAAAGTTTGCGAAAGCGAAAATGGGAGCATGGCTGATAATGACAATTTTGAATAATATAGGTTATGTCGGCTAACCATAGAATGTTGAACGTCCAGGGCCACAGAAGGGTATATTAAAGTTACTTGTCATTTCATAAATAACAATTTTGAGTTACAGTCGGTAGTTCTGTCTACGCAGAAAGCAAACAACATATCAGAAACTCTGCTAAGTATATTGACAAGAGAAAGTTGTAACGTTTGTAACTGATAATGACGCAACTATGAAGAAAGCATGTGAGTTACTAAAGCTTGATCACTTACCATGCTTTTCCCACTCATTTAACTTACTAGTACAGGATGCTTTAAAATTGTCATGTCTCAAAGGTATTTTGACCAAGTGCAAGCGCATTGTCGCTTACTTCAAGTCAAGCGCAATAACTAATACAAAGCTTAAACAGTCGCAGGTCGTTGAAAGTAGGTGAAACAGCGCATAAAAAAATATACAAATATTGTTTTCAACTTATATGTGGTATTACCATCAGAAACATTGATGTTTTTTTCAAATCATCGAAGACATCGATGTTTGTCAAACATCGGAAACATCGATGGTTGCAAACATTGATGTTTTCCCTGCTCTAGTGCCCAAGCGCCATGCGCGCATTTGTTGTTATTTTCTGCATAAGGATAGCCGCGCGTGGTGCAACAACAGCTTCATAAGTGTTCTCTCTACTCTTTCTCTCAGAGCGAAGGTTTTGTTGTTGGAGGCGAATGATTTCATGTGAAAAATTGATTTTCTCTTTCTATTGTGGTTATGGTTATTTCATAAATATTTTCACTATGTACGTATTGGTGTCTACGCGGCCGTAAGCTGAGTCTGGGCAACGCTGCCTTAGATGAAAATCATCTGGTTTTTGAAAATCACGTTTTTTTGGTAACATTTTGAATAATGTTGATAAGCAGGGGTACGCTTGACTTCATTAAATCAAACAAAATCTAGATGTAAATCTAAATATCTTAAGCTACTGTCAGCATATTTTAATTAAATTGAACCAATTTTTTTTTTGCGTGTACATCAGGCATCCGGGGGAACTGAGAACTGGGAACGGGTTCGGTTCGTGCTGCTGCCGTGTTTGTGTTATTTCTGCTGGAAATGAGCGATCGCGTGCAATAATTTGTAGACGACTTTTTCGGTGGAGAAGCTGGTCTGTCGCTGGATCTTTGCTGTCCACATGCTGCACATCATTTTTCAAAATCATTCAAACACTTGTTAAATATTTTCTTAACCGATTGATGATGATTGTGACTCGGCCCAGGCATATTTATATGTATATGTATACCCATACCCCCATCCTGCTACAAAATTATTTGTGTTTATCAATAGTTTCCTCTTCTGCTTGGGAAAGAGAGAGAGAGAGTGAGAGAGGAGTAGAGGAGGCATTGATCTTTTCATGTCCACGTTTCACGCGTTGAAATTAATTGATATCTGTGGTATGCGCTTTGTCCGAGGGATAACTTTTTTTTTTTTGATGAAGCTGCCCAGGCGGTCACTTTAAGCACACACATTGATGATCGATTACAGAACGTGCCAGAGAGTCTCTCGGACAACCATTGAAAAAAACCAAAAACGGGGTCAAGTGTGAGGATGCCTTTCGATGATTGGGTATGCAAATTCATACATTGTAATTTCTGGCTATTGGCCCATCATCATCATCATCATCATCGACTGTTGAGTAGGTGCGCTCGCTCCAAACAAAAGAGTCTCGCTCCTTTCAACACGTCGTTTTTTTTTTTTTTGAAGACCAACCTCAGCGTTAATGTTGATGTGTGCCCGTGTCTGACTCATGCCGCCTGGCATTTTAATTGATTTTCGGGGTGCAAAATTCTTGTGCCAAATCCCCTCGACATAACTCACGCATCCTTCTGGCCCAAGCACGTACGCTCAGCGTGTGTGTTCACCTAGGCTAAAGTCAGGGATTGGGCATTTATCATGTTGCATTTGGTCTGCGTAGGCGTTGGCTGGTGGTCAACTTGGATGGAAATGTCTGTCCGTGTATATCTGTGTGTGCCATCATCATCATCATCATCATCATCATCATCATGGTTGGGCGTTGGAGCACGTAAAAATGTAACACCAACTGAGCTCTGTCAGGGTACTGATAAGTTACGCACATCTGTGCTGAGTATGGACTTAGTTTATAGCCAAAATATGGCTATGGCAAAAAAAGTTGCTAAATATTTAATTGAATTTAGAATTATTTAAAGAAATGATCTATGAAGAGTGTTCGTTTGAAAGGTGGACTTACAATTGTTGAGGGAGAAGCTTAGTTTGGTCATCCTATTCAAGAGACGACATTTTAGCTCGACTTAGTTCAGTTTACTCAAGTTACATTTGCAAAACAAAGCCATATCTGCCTCCTAATTGTACTTGGTCCTTCGAGCCGGATGGAAAAATATTACAATTTGAGGGAAAATTTATTGAATTAAGAAGCATTTAATGAAATGAATGTTTTAAGGTGAATTTACTATTGTTCAGGATATTTTTGAACGATCTTTATGGTTTTTTAGTTTTTCGTTTAAATACTGAAACGCCTAATTTGGCATATTAACTTATATTTTATGCCCAGTTTGGTATTCCTAGTCAAACGACTACATTTTTGCTCTATTTAGTTCAGTTTACTCATGTTTCATTGTAAAAAAAGTTAAATCTGCACCCTAATAGAACTTGGTCCTTCGAGCCGGATATTAAAATGATAAGATTTACTGAAAATTTAATTGAATTTAGAAGCATTTAATGAAATTATCGTTTAAAGGTGAATTTACTAATGTTCAAGAAATTTTTTAACATTTTTAATGGTTTTTTAGATTTCTTTTTAAGATACTGAAACGCGCGATTTGGTATATTTACTGATATTTTATGACTAGTTTGGTATTCCTAATCAGAAGATTACAATTTAGTTATATTTAGTTCAGTTTTCTCATGCTCCATTGAAAAAAAAGCAAAATATGCCCCCTAAAAGGACTTGGTCCTTCGAGCCGGATATTAAAAATGAAAGATTTGACCCAAAAATGAATTGAATTTAGAAGCATTTGATGAAATTATCATTTAAAGGTGAATTTACTACCGTTGAAAATATTTTTCAACACTTTTGATTGTTTTTTAAGTGTTTCTTTTAAATGCTGAAACGCCTAATTTGGCATATCAACTAATATTTTATGCCTAATTTGGTATTCATAATCCAAATATCAAATTTTAGTTCGATTTAGATCAGTTTACTCATGTCCCATAGCAAAAAATAGCCAAATCTGCCTCCTATTAGGACTAGGTCCTTCGAGCCGGATATTAAAATTGAAAGATTTGACCCAAAAATGAATTGAATTTAGAAGCATTTGATGAAATTATCGTTTAAAGGTGAATTTACTACTGTTGAAAAAATTTTTCAACACTTTTGATAGTTTTTTAGTGTTTCTTTTAAATGCTGAAACGCCTAATTTGGCATATCTACTTATATTTTATGCCTAGTTTGGTCCAAATATCAATTTTTAGTTCGATTTAGTTCAGTTTACTCATGTTCCATTGCAAAAGAAGCCAAATCTGCCCCCTAGTAGGACTTGGTCCTTCGAGCCGGATATTAAAATAGTTAGATTTTCGAAAAAAATAAATTGAATTTAAAAGCATTTAATGAAATGATCGTTTTAAGCTGAATTTTCTTTTCTTCAGGAAATTTTTAAACATTTTTTATCGTTTTTTGGTTTTTCTTTTATATACAGAAAAGCGCAATTTAGCATATATACTTATATTTTATGCCTAGTTTGGTGTTCCCAATCAAAAAACTAAATTTTAGTTCTATATAGTTAAGTTTACTCATATCCCATTGCAAAAAAAGCTAAATCTGGCCCCTAATAGAACTTGGTCCTTCGAGCCGGATATTAAAAAAGCAAGATTTTAAAGAAAATGAAATGAAAAAAGTGTTAGAAAGTAAAATATATAATAAAATACGACTTTTTTATACAAAATACAAAAGCCGTGCACCTGGTCTGTCATATTTCGTTCGTACCTGCCAGCTTTACGTACACTACTAAACCGGTGCACCTTAAGTTTTAAGTATTTTGATTTATCGGTCTATATTTCCTCATTTTAGGTAAATTCCTTACATATGGTTGGCACTTTTAGTGAAATCTGCTCATAATAAAACTTGGTCCTTTGAGCCGGATATTAAAAAAAATGAAATAAAGTAGTATGAAAATGTAAAAATTAACAACATGCGACTTTTTTTATACAAAGTACAAAGCCTATGCTGCTGGAGCAAGCTTTACGAACTCTACTAAAACGCTGCAACTCTAATATTAATCAAATTATCGTTTTCTTTTCTTTTACATATGGGTGGCACTTTAAGTGAACCAAATTTAAATCAACACTGGCACGCACTTCAATGTTTTGGCTATAGCTACGACTGGTTGGCCGTTGCACTGGTCTGCCGAATCCCTTTGCTGCTCTTTTGCCTCAAAGTTTGCTTAACTGTGCGCGCACAGGACACCCAGCTGTGGTCGCACAGGGCAACAAGCCAAGTGGTGGCTGCTGTTGCTGTTTGTGTTGCAGGCTGCAAAGACAAGACAACAACAACAACAACAACATCGACGACTCCTCCGACTACGACGACAACTTTGCCTCAGTACGCCTCAATGTTTGTGCAAGCAACATTCGCATGCAAGTCAGCAAAGTTTGCATTGACACGCAGCAGCAGCAACAGCAGCAGCGAATTTGCATAAAGTGGCACCAAGCCGGGGGGGTTGGTGGGGGTTGCTCTGCTGGGTGTCATGGTGCCCAAAAAAAAAACCAACCAGACAAACGCAAAGTGCACAGCATGGCAAACGAGGAAGCAGGCAAAACTCATCGGTTGGCCCATGATGAAGATGGACGTGTTGCTGGTGGCTACCCATCAGTAGCAGCAGCAGCAGCAGCGGCAGCAAGAACAACAGCAGCAGCAACAACAACCCCATTAGGCCTCACATAAACTGCATGCAATGCAATTCGCTCCTGTGGCGTGGCCATGTTGCTACCGAGCTGCCTGTCTGACTTATGGCAATTGCCAATGCAACATTTGTTGCTGGCGAACTGTTGCTGCTGTTGTTGTTGTCGCCGTCAAAGATGACAGCGTGACAAAATATTATCCAAATTTAAATGAAATCTAAAAACTTTTGAGAATTTGATTCATTTTTCAAGTTATTTGTGTTTTTAACTGGTAAAACAACTAAATAAGGCAGCAGCAGTACAGCAGCATTTGGTGTACACTGGAAATTTATTCATTTTTTGGGCTTTAATTAAGTCGTTTAACTTAACTTACGTAAACTGAAGTAGCTTAACCTAGTGTACCCTTACCTCAACATAATCTATACCCAACCAAGACCTAGCCTAGACCTAACCTGAAGCTAACCTGGAGCTAACCTGGAGGTAACCAAGGTTATCTGTGAGCTAACCTAGAACTTATCTAGAGCAACCTATCCTAAGGTAGAGTAAATCTTCAACCCACGTAAACTAACCTTAACAATGTACCCCTACTTAACCTAACCTAATATAATCTAACCCAACCTAACTTAAAGTAGCCTAACCCAACCTAAAGTAACCTAACCTAACCTAACCTAACCTAACCTAACCTAACCTAACCTAACCTAACCTAACCTAACCTAACCTAACCTAACCTAACCTAACCTAACCTAGCCTAACCTAAGCTAAGCTAACCTAACCTAACCTAAAGTAACCTAATCTAACCTAAGCTAACCTAACCTAATCTAAACTAACCTAACCTAGCCTAACCTAAGCTAAGCTAACCTAACCTAACCTAATCTAACCTAAGCTAACCTAACCTAATCTAAGCTAACCTAACCTAGCCTAACCTAAGCTAAGCTAACCTAACCTAACCTAAACTAACCTAATCTAACCTAAGCTAACCTAACCTAATCTAAACTAACCTAACCTAACCTAACCTAACTTAACCTAACCTAACCTAACCTAACCTAACCTAACCTAACCTAACCTAACCTAACCTAACCTAACCTAACCTAACCTAACCTAACCTAACCTAACATAACCAAACCTAACCTAACCTAACCTAACGTAGCCTAAACTAACCTAAACTAAACTAACCTAACCTAACCTAACCTAACGTAGCCTAAACTAACCTAACCTAACCTAACCTAATCTAACCTAACCTAACCTAACCTAACTTAACCTAACCTAACCTAACCTAACCTAAACTAACCTAATCTAACCTAAGCTAACCTAACCTAATCTAAACTAACCTAACCTAACCTAACCTAACTTAACCTAAACTAAACTAACCTAATCTAACCTAAACTAACCTAACCTAACCTAACCTAACCTAACCTAACCTAACCTAACCTAACCTAACATAACCAAACCTAACCTAACCTAACCTAACGTAGCCTAAACTAACCTAAACTAAACTAACTGAAAATTTTGTGTGTATAATCGAAATATGGACGAGTTGAAATGATAATAGCGATTTTCAGTCAGTTTCAGCTGGAATATAAACACTCTCATAGGAAACATATCCACACAATGCAAAGGACCCGAGCGTCACCAAGTATACAGCTAGGGAAAGTTTGCAAAGCCGTAAGAACCTATAACTCCTTTTTAAAGTGATTTCGGCGTCCCAGAATGCTCAATCAGATAACCCACAAAGACTCCGTGGGAACAGATATATTCCCGTATGATTTTTTTTTAAAAGGTCTTCTTAATTCATCCGAAAATAATTCAGATTGAATGTTTCTGAATTTATTTCGTGCTCCGGTAATGGTCAGAAAGGAGTTCCTTAATATTTGAAAATGACTCTTTTGAAGGTGAATATGCTCCTTTCGGAGTCTCGCTAGTCGGGTCAGCTGTCAGCACACGGTGCTCCTTGGAGATTCCGTTGATTATATGGGATGAGTTCATAAACTTGCTGCTAAGCTACAGCTGCATTGTTTAAGGCTTTGATGGTCAAGGTACAAAAAAAAACCAATAACTTTGTACTTGAGTCAAGAACAAACGGTGTCAACGGTGGGTACCAAAATTTCTGATTCAAATATAAAGTTCTTTATTCAAGCAGGATTTATGCAATTCCGAAATAGTTGATTTAGGACTGTTTCGGTATAAATTAAGTATATTTGGTACTACTTAGAAATCTTTTTGATCATACTCTTAAAATAAATGCAAAATATTCTTAATTCAAATACATTCTTAAAACAAAATAAATCAAATTAAGTCAAATAAGGCTGGCCAAATCCAAAGGAATGAATTAACCAATCGATAAGATGGTATTTCTGTAGGTTAGAAGTCTACAGCACTCCATAAACTTAGTGTTAGAACCAGCAGGGGATTTCAAAAACTGATGCGAATTGAAATAATTCGAAATTTTATTTGCATACTTTTTTTAGTAGTTAATATAAGCATTTCCACAGAAAAGTCCACCGAGACCAAAAAATAAAAACTACTTAAAAACACTATTTTTTTTATCATATTTTCATGGGAAAACCATCAAAATTAACTTATATAATATAAGCCAATATTAAAATATTTCATAACTCATTTCGAGATTTTCGAATAGAAAGGTCGCTCAAGCGACGCGAAGCGATCGCATTTGGATACGATTTTTGTTGTCATAAAAATGCCTTTAGATTGCATTGATTTTTGGTCTCTAAAAGATTTCTAAGGGTTCAAAGAGTTAAAACATATTGCAGAAGACATCATAAGAAACTATATGAGTGCAATTAACTGTAAGTTTTTGCTTTATATTATAACAAAAACAACATAAATATAATGGGGATTTTTACTGAAATTAGAACGTCAGGTAACGCCACGTCAGATCCTTATGCAAATAAATAAAAATTGAGAAAAAATTGTTGAGTAAAATTAACCTGAATTATTTCAAATCCTACTAAAAAAAATTATAAGCAAAAAACTTTGCCCAATTCGCAGAGTTTTGCAATTTAAACATTTAAAACAAGTCAAAACCCACTTCCGTATTTTGTAACGACACGAAACCACATATTTTTGCTTATATCTTTAACTCCTTATGAGCGATGTATGTCATTGGGAGTGTGCAGCAGAATAATTGATTCCTGAGCAGTTATCACAAAAAAATTATGCATCAAATAGTTTCTGCTAAACGAAGTGCTACATTTTTAACAACGCCCCGAGGCGATGAATTTTGAAATGGCAGCGTGGATACATTGGCGCTCCGTGTCCACATAAAATTTGCATCTACGAAGTCACAATTCGACTTAATTATATTTAAGAATTTATTATAGTTATTTACAGCCGAAAAAAAGCTTATCTTTGCAATCAATGCACAAAATGCGCATATTGTTATCGATAGCATGTCTATTACTGTTGGTGGGAGCAGTATCACTTCAAAGTAGCATACTATTTCTTCGATACATGCTATTCTATTACGATACTTCAAACTGGCTATCACGATACCGCATCACTCGAGTACAGCAGGAGGATCAGCGAAAATTTGTACTTGATCTGGAAGCAAGTTGTTCTGCTGAACAATGGCATTGTTTTTGCTGATTGTAGTGCTACTTAACTGCTACCCAAATATAAAACAATCTATTTAAAAATCCAATATTTTCATATTTTTTAATAAACAAAAACAATTACAAACGTAACGTCACATCTTTATCGATATTTTTTTCGATATTGAAAAATATCATTGTTATATGGATATTTTGTTGTAAAAAACATCGATATTATAGATATTTTCAATAAATAGACACATTTTTACAATAAGCAGGCCTATTGAGGTAAGGTGTTATTGGACTGTATTCAAAAACCACATTCTGATTGCGTTCCTAATCTAGAGATCGAGGCTCCAAAATACGGAAAACATAAAGATTTAGCAACGATACTTTTCTTCCAGATAGTTGCTATGTGTCAGTTAAACTAACAATTTACCACAGTTTGACAAAATCCAAATTGTTTTTAAAAACCCGGCATGAGACCCTTAAATTATGATAAAAAGGACCTCTGTAAGCATCTCCTCATACCCAGTTTTTCAAATAAAGCCTCGGTTCGCGTTTTATGGGTGCTTTTGTACTTGCAACACACAACGATAACAATTTTATCTTAGATAAAAATCTGTAAAATTCAGCAAATGTGGACAGGGTCATTGGGAACGCAATACAAAAAATTCACTTCAATCGGGCAATTGGTTAGGGTACCTCCAGAAGGAGTTAAACCCTAATTTTTGACTATTTTTAAAGGCGCACGGTAGATTTTTATTAAAAATGTTTTTTATGATGTTATAATGGGCTATTGCATGTCCCTAAGAGATGGTACTCGACAGAATTACCAATTTTATAATCACCCACGAACCACTTAATATGGACTTTAAGGCAGACGTGAAAATAGACCGAACTGTGTTTTCAGATTCACCAAAGAAGGTTTGGTTTGCGGAACTAAGGCAATTTTGTACCAGCAATTGCCTTTGAACAACATTGACGATAAATTAGTTCTAGAAAGAAAAAAGTGGACAAGTTCGACAAAGCAGGGTTGAAGTTGCAGAGTGAATAGTGCTGGGTATTTTACCTCGAGTAAAGACATTCATTTGCCACGCGTTGTGGACTTTGTTTGCCACTTGTTGTGGGCTTTGTTAGCTACTTGTTGTGGACTTTGTGTTGAGATCCAGAACTTGTAGGTAGACTCAGGTTGGCATTAATTGCCAATTCAAGAGCGTCTCGAGTTGTTTGTGGTCGATCAGGTATGGGGATCGTTGTCCCTGAACATCGGCGATCGGGGTTTTGTCTTAGTGTTGTACTGTGTAATTTGTTAGTTTTTGAGAAAGATACCTCTATATAGCAGAAGTGCAATTGGCCCAAAATGTATTTTTATGGTAAGTTTTAGCCGGCTCGAGGTCATATTATGTAATTTGTTAGTTTTTGTGAAAGGTAACTCTATATAGCAGATGTGAAATCGGCCCAAAATGTATTTTTATGGTAAGTTTTAGCCGGCTCAAGGTCATATTATGTAAATTGTTAGTTTTTGAGATAGATAGCTCTTTATAGCAGATGTGAAATTGGCCTAAAATATATTTTTATAGTAAGTTTTAGCCGGCTCGAGGTCATATTATGTAATTTGCTAGATATTGTGAAAGGTAACTCTATATAGCTGATGTGAAATTGGATCAAAATGTATTTTTATAGTAAGTTTTAGCCGGCTCGAGGTCATATTATGTAATTTGGTAGTTTTTGTAAAAGATAGCTTTATATAGCAGATGTGAAATTGGCCCAAAATGTATTTTTATAGTAAGTTTAAGCCGGCTCGCGGTCATATTATGTAATTTGTTAGTTTTTGTGAAAGATAGGTCTATATAGCAGATGTGAAATCGGCCCAAAATGTATTTTTATAGTAAGTTTAAGAAGGCTCGAGTTCAAATTATGTAATTTGTTAGTTTTTGTGAAAGGTAACTCTATATAGCAGATGTGAAATCGGCCCAAAATGTATTTTTATGGTAAGTTTTAGCCGGCTCAAGGTCATATTATGTAAATTGTTAGTTTTTGAGATAGATAGCTCTTTATAGCAGATGTGAAATTGGCCTAAAATATATTTTTATAGTAAGTTTTAGCCGGCTCGAGGTCATATTATGTAATTTGCTAGATATTGTGAAAGGTAACTCTATATAGCTGATGTGAAATTGGATCAAAATGTATTTTTATAGTAAGTTTTAGCCGGCTCGAGGTCATATTATGTAATTTGGTAGTTTTTGTAAAAGATAGCTTTATATAGCAGATGTGAAATTGGCCCAAAATGTATTTTTATAGTAAGTTTAAGCCGGCTCGAGGTCATATTATGTAATTTGGTAGTTTTTGTAAAAGATAGCTTTATATAGCAGATGTGAAATTGGCCCAAAATGTATTTTTATGGTAAGTTTTAGCCGGCTCAAGGTCATATTATGTAATTTTGTAGTTTTTGTGAAAGATAGCTCTAAATAGCAGATGTGAAATTGGCCCAAAATGAATTTTTATAGTAAGTTTTAGCCGGCTCGAGGTCATATTATGTAATTTGGTAGTTTTTGTGAAAGGTAACTCTATATAGCAGATGTGAAATCGGCCCAAAATGTATTTTTATGGTAAGTTTTAGCCGGCTCGAGGTCATATTATGTAATTTTGTAGTTTTTGTGAAAGATAGCTCTATATAGCAGAAGTGAAATTGGCCCAAAATTTATTTTTATATTAAGTTTTAGCCGGCTCGAGGTCATATTATGTAATTTGCTAGTTTTTGTGAAAGATAGCTCTATATAGCAGAAGTGAAATTGGCCCAAAATGTATTTTTATAGTAAGTTTAAGCCGGCTCGAGGTCATATTATGTAATTTGTTAGTTTTTGTCAAAGGTAACTCTATATAGCAGATGTGAAATCGGCCCAAAATGTATTTTTATAGTAAGTTTTAGCCGGCTCGAGGTCAAATTATGTAATTTGGTAGTTTTTGTGAAAGGTAACTCTATATAGCAGATGTGAAATCGCCCCAAAATGTATTTTTATAGTAAGTTTTAGCCGGCTCGAGGTCATATTATGATCTTTGCACATAACTTTAAACATTAAGAAACAGCCTCTAGTTCTGAAGGGCCAGGATCATATTAAACGTTTAATCCTTAAACCTTTCTTCCCACGAAGGCATGATTGAGTTTTGTGGCGAACTAAAAATGCTTGAATTGTTTCCCCTTTTTGCGTCTCAAACTTGAATTGTTTCAAATTGATGCCCATTATTTGTATCAACTTCACGACTTTAATCCCCCCATCTCTAGTGGCGGCTGTTTGCTGCCGTTGCAGTTGAATGTTGAACGTATTTTTGTACCCCCCGCAAACATTTGTTTCAACACGTATGCGCAAATGAGTTTACAAGGTGCGATATTCATGTTGCTGTTGCTCTCGCTCTGCTCGATGTTGCTGCTGCCGCTTGTCAATATTTACTATGCGCGTTCGGCATGGGCAACATGTTGCAGAGAACGAAAAAATTGGCTAATCGTATTTTTGCCATTTTATATACATACATATATTAATAGGCTGAGAGGGACAGCAAAAAAGTTTAGCCTCCATTCATCTTCCCTTTTGCAAAAGGGGCAGCTGCTGCTGCCGCTTTTTAGTATAATTTTAATTAACGCATTCGCTGATGTTGCAGTTGCTGTTGTTGTTGTTGTTGTTGTCGCCTCCTGCTGTTGTCGTCGTCTTTGGCCAACATGCTAAAAGGTGTTAATTGGCGAAATTTCCATGTAGAGCTTAACCAAAAAAAAAAAAAAAAAGGAGCCAAGTTGTTGCTGCTGTTGGCTTGAGCATTGTCAACAAGATTTGCTTTATTAGCCACTTTCGGGTGGTGGCCACATATCCAGCAACAACATGCCACACAGCAGCAACACTTTTGTTTTAATGAGCAAAGGACTTGGGGGACTCGTGCTGCTGCTGCTGCTGCTGCTCTCATTCCTCTTTGCCTGTTGTAAATATTTTCATGGTTTAATTTCATAAATTATGACAATTTCCAAAGTGCAAATGCCGACGTTGATCATATTGAAATCCCTAAGTTATCGCCCCAGCGCTATTCACACTCCACTCACACAGAAATGAATTATGCTCGCCACAGCAAATCAACTTAAAGTGCGCACAGTCCCCGGGAGACTGGGAGACAGGAGGACGAAAAGCTCCTAAATTTTACTTAAGAACATGTGCGTTCAACGCCATCAATGGGGAGCTGACACCCAAGCTATGTGTTGGACTTGCAGCCTGATGATGATGACGATAATGATGATCATCATTAACACCTTTTTTTTTATATTTTGCCGCACACGATTGCAAAGAGCGCGAGCGCGCGCGCGCGCGCGCGCCCAACCTGAGAAGCTGCAAAAGTTGAAGTTAAAAAGCTGCTGCACACACAATACGCCTCAACAACAGAAGATGAAACACAAAAAAAAAAAAAAAAAAAATTGAGCATAAGTAAAGAAAATATATGAAAATAATTCAAAATGAAATTTGCTTTATGATGCGCAACCGCGCGACGTTTCTACGCACCGTGGTACAAGATAATCTATATTTTTAACTGAATTAAGCAGAATTTTGCAAACTATTCCAATCCATTTTTTTTTAAATTTTTTTGAAAATTGTATACAAATACTTTGCTTACTTTTGGATTGACAGGTTAGGAATTTTTAGAATTATTAGGCAATTGAAATCTATTTATGCATATTTTAGGTATAAACACTTTAGTATCTCGTGAATACGTTTTGTTATTTAGGCACCAGTGAGACAATAGTCAGGATGGCCGAGTGGTCTAAGGCGCTGCGTTCAGGTCGCAGTCTACTCTGTAGGCGTGGGTTCGAATCCCACTTCTGACAAATTTTTTTTTTTTTTTTTTGAAACTTATTTTAATGACTCATTAAACATTTCAAACATGTAAGAAAGTCGGTCACGCACGACTGTAATATACATATTTACTCTATACTAGGGGTGCGCAGAATGAGCTTACGGCCGTGTGAAAACAAATACAAATGCACAAAATATATCTCAAGCAGAGCTCCCAAATAACCCTCAACACTTTTTTCAGTGCGATCAGCCCACTGACAAAACAGAAAAAAACACAGACGACTCGGTCTCTCACTAAGCAAAACACTTTTTTTCCCTCCTCATGTGTTTTCTGTTGAGCATTTTCGGTTGATCAAAACAAACCAGACAGACCGTCAATAACAACTGAGAGGAACATTTGTGAGCGAGCGCTCACGCAAAAACTGTCGTCGAATGAGCAAAACACAAAAAGTGTCAGCAAAAAGTGTTATTTGTTTTGTTCGTGTGGTAGGCGGTGGGCTTATGAACAATGTACATAATTATATAAATAAGGTTTTTAGGCGTTAAGCAATTACCAAAAACTAATATTTTCTGCATTTCATTTGATAGGTGAATAATAATCAATTTCTCCATACTACACATATGTACAAAGATCGTTGACTGAGACAAACACACACACACAGGCATCCCAGTCACAAACACGCTTACATTCTTCGAAGACACTTTGGAAGTCGGCTCTCGGCAAAACGGTCAGTGAAAGACATGAGCAAAACAGAAACGAAAAAAGCGATCTTTGGTTGAGCGAAAACAGCTATTGAACAAAACAGAATTAAAAGTGTCCTTTTGCAACATCTTTTTGTTGTGTCTGTAACAGAACAGTTTTACACAGACACGCTGATAGTGTTAACAGTTTTTTGCGAGCTCTGATCTCAAGCAATACCCTCTAGTACGGCCGACCCACGCTGTATCAACGTTCCGTTGACAATTTTGTGACTGTCGTTGACGCTCGCTTATTTCCCTCACAATGGGCTCAACTGAGGTATTTTTTTAAGGCGATGTCCGCTCAATACGTTAACGGCTTTCCAGGCACGTTAGGTCGACGCAATGCCATGCAGAGAAGCGACATAACCGACTCTCGTTCGACACGATGCCATGTAGAAAAGCGACATAAGGGACGCTCGTTCGACCCAATGCCATGTATGGGCCGACTTTAGCGACACTCGTTCGCCCTAAAGCCATGCATGGAGCGCCATAATGCATTCCACTGGCATGCTGTGAAATATTTTGCTGAAAGGGTGTTCGAGGATTGATATATCTTTTTTAGAAATCCTTTCTTATTCTTTGCACACGCTCTCTCACGGAAAAAAAAATTTGAGCGTACGCCTTCTCTCTCTCTCTCTCTGTCTGTTTAGCGTTCTGCCCATGCTACAATTTGACAGGCGGCACGACGCTTCACCGTACAAAGAGCAACGCTGGGTTGACGAGAATGGAGTGACTGACCCCAGCCGTACTAGAAAGTAACAACAACAAGAAATAGTAAGAGAAATCCGATTTTTGTTTGTGTGTGTGTGTGTAACGCTGGAATAGCGCTTACTACGCATAAGCAACATTGTTGCTTGTTAATTTCCCAGAGACATAGAAGAGAGAGAGGAGAGTCACATATGATGTTGTTGTTGCAGGTCTGCACGCGCCAACAACGTAACCTTAGCTCGGAAAGAAAGAGGGGAGCTCGACTCTCGTTGATTCGATTTTTTTCAAAATTTTTGGCGGATCGTTAATTAAGAAGAAACGAAGGTAATAGCGCATTAGGCCCTGCAACTGTTGAATTCATGACTGAAATACATTTAAAGGCAGCCATGATTTCAGTACCAGTCTTACCGAATCAAGGCTAATTCAGCTTTGATTCAGTACTGAGCCGAACTTAAGGAAACGCACTACTCTCAGAGATGGTAAGAGATAGAGATTCGACATGTACACTCATGAACAGTAAAATAGGTGTGCAACATTTGCCTTCGTTTTTCTCTATTAAACAAGTTATTCATTAAAATCAACATATTTAATCATTTAAGGACTATTTCCAGAACGCACGAAAATTAATTTTTGGAAACACTTTTGAAATGTTTTGAAATCTGAATGCTATTACACAGCAGTCTTATTTGTATGAAGCATTGTGCCGATATAAATTTTTATGTCATCTGGAATCCAGTCTTAAAACAGTAAAACAGTACAAGTACAGTTCAAAAGTGTTAAAGAAAAACTCAAAAATACAAAAGTTAACAAAAGCGAGAAATAGGTGCGTGTTGCAGAAAATTAAGAAAATCTAAGTTTGTCTACTGATTTTGTTTGCCAAAGGTAAGAAATTGAATAGGTTTACTATAATAAAGACTTAACTGAGCTTTAAATTAATATAATATTATATGGGTCGGGAAGATCAAGATGCAGTGATAAGGAGAGAAGACTTGTGCATAAGCTCTGAGAACTATAAAAAAGTTACAAATGCATTGCCACATCAATTGTACGGTTTCAGAACTTCATTACAAGTGTTCTAAAATCAGAAGAAAAACAAGAAAGAAAGTCGGTCAAGCCCGACTATAACATACTCTGTACCCTTAACGTCTCAGCACGCATTTGCTCACGAGTTATACGCGCTCATCTCTAAGTTTCACTCTCTCTCTCTCTCTCTCACTAAGATTGACGTTCAAAAGAATGCTGCGGTGGTGGGTGGGGTGGTGTTCTGTGTTTACTGGCCGTTTTTTGCTCATAACTTGAGTATCGTTCATCCGATCTTTATCATTCTTTCAGCAAATCGATAAATAATTTAATAAATTAATAAATTTAATAAATTAATAATAAATTTTATTTACAAGGTATCTCTAGAAGGTACGAACGATCTATCTTCAAAACTGTAGGAGATATGACGTTTTTTCCAAATTGCGGGGGCGGGAGGGGGCGTGGAAAAAATTGAAAATAAACTTGATCTGCCTGCAAGTATAAGAACTATATGCCCCATACATGTCAAACCTCTATCTCTTACCATCTCTGAGATCTCTTCGTTCATACGGACGGACGGACGGACGGACGGACGGACGGACGGACGGACATACGGACATGGCTATATCGACTCGGCTGTTGATGCTGATCAAGAATATATATACTTTATAGGGTCGGAAATGATTCCTTCTCCCTGTTACATACTTTTGCACAAACTTAATATACTCTGTGTACCTTTGGTACAGAGTATAAAAACATTGAAAGGCGCAGACCATGCAAGAAAACATCATCAGCAACCGATAAACGTATTTTGTTTGCCAATCATCAAAAGCGATTGGAAGCGAAATTGGTACCACGAACTGTCCGACGGCGTTTAGTAAGTGCAAAGTTACCTGAAGGGATAGCAAATTTGAAGATGAAAAAAAACTTTGCATTGGGAGTAAAAAAATGTGTGAGTATCGTTAACACTGACGAGGCTTTGATGTGAAACATGATGTTAAATTTAAGGCCAAAATCTTAAGCTCTGTCAATCTTTCAAATGAAGAAAACTAACAGGGAATAGAAACACCAACACCAAGATCACTTGCTGATGAATACAGTTCTTTTTTTCGGTAACACTTGTTTATTATGCTGCTCCCATAGATAAATGAAAACAACAGCAGTGGCAAAGGAATGACAGGAAGATTTAATAATCTTAATCTTGAAATAGCAAAAAATATAAATGTTACAACTGGCTAGCTCAAGGTCTTCGTTGGTTGATTATAAGCCTTTTTATAACCAACACAAACCAACAGATATTAATTACAACATTTTGGAATAGCAATTGGGTATGTCCGTACAACGATCGCTGTTTCGAGAATAACCAAATTCTCTCATCAGCGGACTTGTTTTGCTGTTCACACTTCAAACAAACATCCAGTTAGCACTTATAGTCTCGGTTTCCCTATTATAAAACAAACACAAAAATACCTTGTGTATTTACAAAAAACTCGTGGCCCTGCTAAGGAGGATCATTGGACGGATAGCCCAACCACCTAGCAGCAGCCATAAGCAACAGAATTAATTACAGCAAATTGGTAAACAAAACACCTTCAAACAAAAACCATAGCCGAAGTTAGGGCTGCGAATTTATAATAGTGTAATTCCTATGTCTTTATTCGCCAACTCGAGACTATAAGTGCTAACTGGATGTTTGTTTGAAGTGTGAACAGCAAAACAAGTCCGCTGATGAGAGAATTTGGTTATTCTCGAAACAGCGATCGTTGTACGGACATACCCAATTGCTATTCCAAAATGTTGTAATTAATATCTGTTGGTTTGTGTTGGTTATAAAAAGGCTTATAATCAACCAACGAAGACCTTGAGCTAGCCAGTTGTAACATTGACTAAAATCAAAAACAGGTCACCAAACCCCACATACAAAAAATATAAATAATTGTAAACCCTCCCTAGCTCCCCACTTCCCTTATTGTTCCCTACTGATCCCACACTATTCCCACACTGTTACCACACTGTTATCACACTGTTATCACACTGTATACACACTCTTCTCACAGTTCTCTCACAATCTTCTCACACGGTTCCCACAGTGCTCCCACACTCTTCCCACACTGTTTCCACACTCTTCCCATACCATCCCACCTCTTCCAACACTCCTCCCACACTCTAACCACCTTCCCTCTTGTCTGAGTATGTGTGCCGGGACAGTCCACTAAACAAAAACACAAAATATGCATGACGTCATGCGTCACGTGACGCTGAAATCAAATTTTACTCCCTCTAACATCTTCCGTACCGAAATTAAAGATGTTTCACATCAAAAAATGGCACACATTGAGACTATATTGACCAAAAAAAAGTTAGCTGTCGCAGCACCAGCTTGCTTGGTCACAGTAGTGGCGCCATCTATTGGTCAGTTTCAAAATCCCTCAACAAGCAAAGCAAGTAGTGGCGCCAATTATTGGTCAGCAAACATTGTTCGAAGCAAAAATAAAATTGTTGTGTTAAAAACATTCAAATTCTTAATTTAGAAATAATTTACGAGCTGCAAAGGTATATAAACTCTAAAATGATAGAGATCGGATGAACGATACTCAAGTTATGACCAAAAGAAAGTTCTCTGCCGCAGCGCAGCAGCAGCGCTGCTACTGCAGACACAGAGTATATTACAGTCCTTGTTTTATAACATACCCCTAAGATGCTTTCTTCTATGCGTTACAAACATCCGTACAGTTTAATACACCCTACTATATTCAAAATGTCTGCCTGTTTGTAAAGCTTAGAAGAAAGCATCTCCGACCACATAAAGTATATATATTCTTGATAAGCGCGACGAGCTGAATTCATATAGCCATGTCCGTCCGTCTGTCCGTCTGTTTCTATACTATCTCCTCCGTCAGATTTAAAGCTATCGTGACCCAACTTAGCACAAAGTCTTTTAGTAACAAGTAAGAGTGATGCAGTCGAGTGCCCCGACTGCAAAGTAGCCTGTATCAAGTAATTTTGATCAAGGTTCAAACTTATAATTTGTGGCTCTGACAGTTTTTCACGATTAAAAGGATGAGGAGGGGGAATTTCACAATTCTGAAACAAACTTGAGCTAGATATGGTACACATCTACAAACATGCAAAAATTTGTGTCTGTTTCTGAGATCGACGCGTTCTTACAGACAGACGGCAATGGCAAAATCGACTCGGCAATTGATGCTGATCAAGAATATATATACTTAATAGGGTCGGAGATGCTTCCTTCTGGCTGTTACATACATTTGCACAACTTCATGATTCCATTTTCCCATTTTTAATGGACACAGGGTATAAAAATACGCAGCACATAGCACTATAGCATATAGCTGCCATAGGAACGATCGATCGAAAAACTTGTTTTCGAGTAAGAAAACTTTTTTGTATACATGTATGTTTTAACGACCTTTATGATAATTAAGCCTTCAAGTTTTTGCCGGCTCTAGGTCTCGTTATGTTAGTACATAACTTCATTTTCAACGCAAACGTCCGCAAATTTTGTATTTATAAATTTTCTTTGCTTTTTCGAAATTCCACCAAGATTGATGAAAATTGGATAACTTGAGGTGCCTTTAGTTGAGGACTTTTGTGTTGCCTCTAGTTGAAGGTTTTGTGTTGCCTCGATGAGGACTTTGCTTGCCACGCGTTGTGGACTTTGGATTGCCGCGATGAGGACTTGGTTTGATATCGGTAAGTGTGCTCTGACTGAACCCTGTACCAATTAGAAAGTTATGTAGATAGGTTGAAAAAGAGTTGATAATCTCCTTTACGGCGGCCGAATGTATGTTCGCTGTCATAGGCCGTATAAACAGAAAACCCGCAAGTAAGGTAAAAAACTCACATAATCAGTAGACACTTATTTTAGTTATCCTGCGTATTTTTGCAGTTATTAGGATTGAGCATCTGGCGATAAACTGGCCAGAGCGAGCACATATCTCTCGAACCTAATGTTTGTATTGAACACATGTAAGTGCAGGATCGAATAAGTGCTAGCCTAGGTCGAAAGACAAGATGTGGCGTGGGCAGCTTGCGTGGGCAGCAGGTGTCAACTGGTACGGAAAACTTTCCATAGAAGGAATGGCTGATGGCACGTCACAGGGCTGTGTGAGTGTGTCCTAAAAGCCTCAAGTTGTTGCTGCTTGGCAGCTTGCATAGGTGATGCAGGTGCGTGATCGGCTGTGTTGCAGATTGACGAGTAATGCAATTTCATAAGCTTGCGCCGCCAATTGCCAAAAGAAACAAAATGGCGGCAGCTCGACGACGCCGACCGCAGCGCTACATCCTTGTTGTTGCGCGTCAACTATTTTACAAGAACTCGCAAAAGAGTTATATTTGATGATTTTGTTTGTGAATCAGGCGTATTCGTATACATTTTTTTAATTGCGGGGTCAACAAAGTGGGAATTATGAATATCTCCACTATTTATTCATATTTTATTAAACTTTAATTTAACAAACTGAATATGTCTGTATAAGTGTTGTGGTATTTCAGCCAGAGTTAGTGTGCGGTCACACTTGGATTCGAATTGATTCAGAAATTTCTACAACTTGAAGCCAGAAATCCAGCATCATCCGCTTAGATGGCAATAAATGAATTCAAGGGACAAAAAATCGGCAATATAAATTGTGTAAAAATGACTCAGAAAGCCTTCGAAAACTCTTTGGGAGGATCGGCATCAACTTATTGACCAATTCCTCAGGCCAGACTCTGTCGAAGAAATTTCCTTTCTCTAAGGCCTCGAAGATATGATTGACCTACACTGTGGATATGCTCTACTGCGATATAAATAAGCCTGTCAGAGCTTTATTAAAATCTTGTTTTTAGCGAGGGAAATACATTTAAGTAGCAAGCGGTTGTCAAAGTGCTTGCCTTGACGCGCGGAATGCGACTTAGGCCAATATTTGCTCCCTACTAGCAGTGAGGCATTACTTTGGCTAGCATGCTTGTGTCTTCTAGCATTGGGGAGCCTGCTTTAGAGGCTTCAAAAAATCGAATTTTTTTTTTTTGCATAAATGTCTACCCAAACTACCCAAGAATGTGTCCCTAAAATTTCAGAAGCAAATTCAAAATATTTTTAAAGTTACAGGAGAAATAGTGAGCAAGCGTCGAGCAGGTATACGAATTCGCAAGAAACTGCTGCTATAGACTGGAATACAAACATATTTATGCACATAAATTTGTATGTCTCGACAATTTCGTGTAAAATTTCGATCATATATACAAAATCGACGTATGACCAAATCGTGCAACACCTGTATACAGCGTCGAAAACAATGTTTGAGAGCGTCTGCAAAAAAGCCGTCGAAGAGGAAAAAGAACTCAACATACAAAATGAAAGACCAGCTGACCATTTGAAAGTTTCGGGCGATGGATCGTGGAAGAAACGTGGATATACTTCATTGTACGGTGTAACTACACTTATTGGGTACTACAGTGGCAAAGTGATCGATCTCGACGTTAAAAGCGGATATTGTCATACCTGTGCCATGATGAAAAATACATTGAACGACGACGATTTTGAAAATTGGTATGAAAACCATAAAGAAAATTGTTCTTCGAATCACGCAGGTTCGGCCGGGAAAATGGAAGTCGTTGTGGAAATGTTCTCAAGGTCCATCGAGAAATTTGGAGTAATGTATAGTAATTACAGTGACCAAAGACGAATGCATAGGACATGTACAAAAGCGCATGGGTACTCGTCTCCGCAACAAGAGAAAACAAGAGAAGCTCGGCGGAAAGAAGCGGCTCACCGAGGCTTTGATAAAAAAATTAACAATTTATTACGGTCTGGCGATTCGAAAAAACTTGAATTCTGTAGAAGATATGATAAATGCAATAATGGCGACACTTGATCATTATTGCTCTACAGATGAGTTATCTTGCCACGACAAATGCCCGGAAGGCGTCGAAAGCTGGTTTGAGTGGCGCAAAGCTGAAGCGACAAACACTCTGGCTGCTTTTAAACATCCACCACGTATAATTGACGAACATGTCGAGGAGCACATTCGTCCTGTGTACGAGGAATTATCTAAGGCTGATCTGCTAACTAGGTGTTTAGGTGGACACACACAAAATGTACCTAAGCACCTCAACTCAGGCATTAAAATCGTCGAGATTGCTGCTTACATCGCTGGAGGAATGTTCAATGAAGGCTACAGTGCAGTATGGAAAACCATGCAGTTACTAGATTTGAAAATTGGACAGCAATGCAAGAATTTCGCCAAGGGAGCCGACAAGGAGCGCGTCACCCGACAAAACAGTCGCGATTCACTATAAAGTAAAGAGGCAAGAACAGCCCGCAGACTCGAACATCAGGGCGAAAACGAGTTTTTATTGACTGATTAGCATATTATTGCGATCAGTTCAAGAATATTACGATTTTTTATATGCGTAAACTTTGACGTGCGATTTCCTTGGTTTTTCATTTTTACGATTTATCCTAATTGGCGGGTAAAATAGGGAAAAAAATTAAACGTCCTATCGAAACGAGACAAGATTTATTGTATTCGGGATTAAATTCTCTTCTAGTTGAACCTAAAAAACCTTAAGAAAGTTAGGATTAACCCATTTTTTAAACAATCTGAAGTGAATTTTTTTTAAAAAAAAAAAGGATGATTTTTTTTTTAATTTGCGAAAAAATTTTTGAATTTCTCACTTTTTGTTCAATTTTCTTGGTTTAACTAGAAGCTATACTATTGAAAATAGAAAATTTTTTGGGTTTTTTTGTTTCAGATGGAAATTGCGACGTGCATCTTTCCCGCCGCTCGAGGCGCCTCGGCGAAATGCTTGTACCAGGCATAATATGACATATATTTTAATGAAAAAATTTGAGAAGATTGTTGAAATATATAACAATAAAACCTGAAAGTTTCGTTTCAATCGAATATTTCTTTCCTTTCCAAAAAAAGTCCTCGGAAAAATCGATTTTTTGAAGCTTCTAAAGCAGGCTCCCCCCTTAAAATATCATATTTTGATGTTACTTTGTGAACTTGTCCCAATGTCCAGCTGACTATCTTGCGTTGATATGAAATATGTGTCGGGGCGGCAGGCAGCGGAGATTTATCGAGCGCGAAATGTAATACGCGAGCAACGTCCCCCGTATATGGAAGCTTCAGTTTTTTTTGGACTCGAACTGAGAGATGCAAGGAGATCAGGCGGCGGCCACCGTTTTGGTCGCCACTTTGAGAATTGGCTTAAGCGACGCGTCGCCCGGTCGAAACTTGGTTGCTCGATTCGGTTCGCTTATAAACTGCATCCTGCTGCGCGAACCTCTCAAACGGTTGCCCCTGTGTGTGCGTCTCCGACAACGACTGGACATTAACTAATGCATGCATTTATTTTTTGTTGCCCCTCGTGTGTGGAGTACGTTTCTTTTCAGAGATCTTGGCTCTGGTGCTCCCATAACTCATGGTGACACTATTAAAGCGACGATTTGTAGCCGAGCATAAAATAAATGCGGATTAGACTTTATAAAGGACAAAATGCTCAGGTCGGGGGATTTATGTGGCTTAGGTAGCAGCTAGCCAGCTAGCTAGCTAGCCCAGGGGGCGTGGTCAGGCCAAACGAGTTGAGTTCGAGTTGGAATTAATTTTGATTCCATTGCATGTAACACAAATGTTATCAAAATCAGTTAAGTAAATAAAACCCCGAAACTCGACTCGCAAAAATAACAAACGTGACAAATTTGGTAAATTCAACAGTCAAAAAAAAAAACACAAGCACAACTATGATGACGATGGAAGCGGCAACGTCAACAACCAAGTGGCATAACAAAAACTTTGATGCAACAAAACTTTAGACAAACTGCCTCATGGAAAAGGGGGACAAGCAGCTAAACACTCGCTTAGGATTTGGCAGCCGTGAGGCTGTAGGTGTGGGTGTAAGTCTTTGTCTATTTGTCAAGTAAACAAAAGTTTTTTGGCGCAAAACACAATTCGAGTATGAAATCCTCCAGCATGCTGTGTGGAGGAATACAGCAGCAGCAGCAGCAGCAGCCGAAACCCGCATCTAAACAGCCCAAGAAGCAGAAACAGGCAGCTGGTACTTACTCTCAGTCCCTGGATACGGATGATGTCTAAGTCTGTGTGTGGGGCGAAGCATGCTCGAACAGTTTCATTGTTTAAACGCGCAGCGTGCGAAATTTGACAAGTCCATTACAAACTTGGCACCCCCAAAGTTGCAGCAATGCTTGTCAAGTGCCTGGAGGGGAAATGCCTCGAAGGGATTAGGAATGGAGTTAGGGCAGTAAAATAGACACACACCTCTGTACCTCAGATAAGGTATTTTGATAAAAAGGTGATATTTTGGGTCTTCACTTACCATTACAGCTTTTCGAATTTCACATACCCAAAGCTTCGCCATGGATATCCCATGTCACCAATTGAGGGATATGTTAATAAGAGGACAAAGACCCGTTTGAAAAGACCGATTGATCGATCGTTGGAAAAACCTTTGGGAACTCTATTAGAAAACCCAGTAGACAATTCGTTCAGGATAAAGTTTGGGACACCTTTCCAAACCCCACAGAAAACCTATTGGTATGTCGTATGTTGCTGCGTTAGGAAACACGTCAGAAGGTCCTTTAGAACCGTTACTCTCTAAAACTTTACTACACTTAAAAGAAATTTGTATTGTTAGCCAAGATTGATACTCTTTGGCTCAAATTGAAACTAAAACCAGTTTCAGTTTTTTGGTATCAATTTAATACTAGAAATTGTCAAATTGATATTTTGGGTATTAAGTTGATCCTTTGCCTTTTAATTTGATACGAAATAGTATTAATTTGACAATTTGTTCAATGTCATGGATGGCATCGAAAACATCATTTTAAAAGCTCTTCCTCGCAAGGGAGTTAAATTTTTCAATAGAGTAGTAAATGAATGTTTGCGCCTCTGCTGCTCCCAAGACTTGGAAGTTTTCCCAATTAGGAAAGCTAGCAAACCTCCTGAGCTTCCTCTTTCTTATCGTCCTTTAAGTCTGCTTTCCTCAGTCTGCAATATTCTCGAAAAAGTAATTAAAAATAAGCGAACGATATTTGTTGAAGATAATGATATCCTTCCCTCGCAACAATTCGGGTCCCGAAGGGAACATAGCACAATACATCCCCCCGTTAGAATCAAGAAAATTGTTAAATCCAATTTTAGATATAAAAGCTGCGTTCGACTCGGTATGACATAATGGACTTCTGTTTAAAATGAACCAAATGAACTTCCATACTGAATTGTCAAAAATAATTCAAAGCTTTCTCCAAAACAGATCATTTGCAGTTCATATTGGGAAGATTCCCCAAGGTTCCTGTCTTGCACCCATTCCTTACAATATATTTACCTCGGACTTTCCAAATCTAAGAGGATGCACTGCATCTATTTTTGCGGATGACACCGCGATCCTTTGCTCAGGAACATTATCTGCTAACATAACGGCAAGCCTTCAGGACGCATTTCATGATCTTGTCTGCTACTTTACAAAGTGGAAAATACAAGTAAACTCCGAAAAAACGCAGTCCATATTCTTTACCAAAAAAACGTAAAAGCACATTCCTCCCTGACAGTCACATAAATCTTAACCTAGTAGACATAGAATGGGAAAAAAGTGTGAAATATTTAGGAATAATGTTAGTTAAAAAACCACATTAATTTTTCCTTGAAAAAAGTAAACATCTTAACCCGAACTCTTTACCCATTCATTAATAGGAACTCACGCCTAAGCATTGAAAACAAAATGTACCTGTTTAGATCGATTTTTTGCTGCCCCATTTTGGGCTCATATTGCAAATGTCACATCGATAAACTGGAAGTTACCCAAAACAAAATACTTCAAATTATAAATAACCTGCCCTGGCACCACTCCACTATTGACCCTACATCAGATATCAAATATTCAGTTAGACTGGCTCGACTACAACTCAATTTTTGGAAATAGATGCACATATTCAACATATCCTCATATTGTACACATAGCTTAAGCCCTAGAAATAAGATAAAAAAACAAATAAAACAAAAAAACGGGTTTTTGTAAACAATTTTTGCCCACGTATATGATTAGAAACATAAGACATGTTCAAATCCAATTCCAAAAGCAATTCCTAGTCTAAGTAGAAAAATTAAAATTGCTTGTAACTCTAAATTTTGTAATGATATGATCTCACAAGTTGTTAAGTCTAAGCGAAGAGAAAATAAATTGAATTGAATTGAATTGAATTATTTGGCAAGTAATCTTAAGTGTTTTGATTCTAGACTGAACACATCTGCGCCGAATAGGAAATAGCTATGTTCGAAAATAACCACAGACAATGGGTTGAAGGCCAGTTAAGTCTTAGCAAAGACACTACATATATAGATACCGCATCTCAATTTTTTTGGGATCCAATGTCAGCTCCCAATAACAATCGTTTTTAATTTCATCATCTATCATCATTAGACATCGGATTTAGCAAATTGGCATATTTTGAACCGCATGTCCGATTTTTAAGTTCTGATTGCACACATCTTATTTTTTGATCAATGATTTAAGTCCAATGATTTAAGTCCGCTAAAAACAATTTTGCATAAATTGCATATTTGCATACAAAAATATGCAGAATATTAAAAAAAAAAAACTTTTTTATTATATTACTAATTACTCTGCTTTTTGTAAGTTTATGTGACATATAGCTCTATGTAGAAGATGAGAAATCGGCCCATAATGATTCTGTGCTTACCATTTTCTGATTTTGTTGCAAATCTGTTGGAACTTGTAAGTCAACGTCACCAATTCAACTTGTAATCAATTTAAATGAGTGATAAAAACCCATTTTAATTCAAAACTGGCTAAGAGATTTGCCATCAAACTGTTTTGCAATACATATTTACATAACAGGCAACCGGAGTGCGTTGCTGCGCCCCCTTTAGAATTTTTTACATAGAATACGAAGAAGTGTAGCTTAATATACAATTTTCATCTATGAAATCTTCATGATAATCTAAACTCATAAAATCTTTTTTGAAATTTCAAGAGTTTTTGGTTCGTATGATCTGTACCTCCTATTTACCCGTCGATATACCCGTCTTCGTGTCGCAAATGTTAAAATTTCTTTAAACCGATTGACCGGCACCTCCTATTTACCCGTCTTTAACCGCCAACTATTAAATCTTCATGATAATCTGAACTAATCATAAAATTTTGTATATATCCGGATTTTTGGACCGCTTGATCTTGATCCGTCAAATTACCCGTCTACATTATAATCTAACTTATGCAAAAGTTTTGTAAATTTCGCAACTTTTTGGACCGTTGGAGTTAACCATTTACGCGTCCACAATTGCCATCTATCACATCTTAATGATTCCCAAAACTCATAAAATTTTGCAAATTTCGCTAAAATTCTAAGCTCAAATATTGATTTTGAAATTTTTGCGATTTTTTGGACAGTTCGGTCTACGCTTCCTATATTTACCCGTCTACTATTGCTGTCTATTAAGTCTTCATAATAATTTTTGGTCATATGAAAAATAGACAAATTTCGCGATTCTTTTAAACGTTCGATCTACTCCTCCTACCCTTACACCCGTCTACATTGCCAAACATAGAACATTCATAATAATAAAATAGGCCATACGAAAAATTTGCCAAATTTTGACCTTTTCAATCCACGCCGCTTGTTTACCAACGCCTGCGCTTTAGTAAATGCTAAAATGAAAATTATACAAATTTCTCGGTTTTTGGTCTAAGCCTCTTATATACGCGTCTTTAATTGGCATCTATCCAACCTTCATAGTTATCTTAGGTCCTTTGAAAACTCCATTTGATCTTCTTCTCCTATTTACCCGCCGGTTTACCGTTCTTTATGATAATCTAAACTCAAATGAGAATTTTTGAAATTTCGCGATTTTCTTGACCATTTGTTCCACATTTCCTTTATTTATCCGTGTACTCTAGCCGCCCATAAAATCTTCATAAAAATCTGAAATGAATACACAATTGGAAAATTTTCCAATATTTTAGAACTTTCAAGGTACACCTTTCCTAGGCCTTTGGTAGGTCTACAAATTACATTTTTCGTCGATATATCTATATATTTTTTATAATAATCTAAGCTCAAGAATGCGAATTTTTGTCAATGACGCCATTTTTATACATTTTTTATAGAAATACAAATTTTTCATATTTATTCCATATTTTGCATATTTGATTGCATATGCAAAATTTGCATATATTGAATATGCAGTTTTCTATGTAAAGAGGCTTATTAAATAAGTATAATTCCAAATTTTCACCTCAATCAACATTCATTTAAAAAAGTGCATAAAATCCGATGTCTAATCATTATCTATAAAATCTATAAATCTTTGCTCTCAGCCAACACCCATTTTTTAAAACGTATAGCTAAATTTGAATATATATATTCCTCGTAAAGGTAGCGAGATGCAAAAATTGAGATCCAATGTCAGCTCCCAAGAACAATCGTTTTTTATTTCACATGCTTCATTTTTAATATCTATAAATATTGCGTTTTAGTAACTGGCTTGTATTGGTTTGTGATGTAAGTAACAAGAAATTTTATAATAATTCAAAACAACTATACAAAAACTGTAAGCTTAGTACTCAGACAAACTAAATCGATTCCGACGGGTGTCAACTCCATATAAAAATAAGTTAGAGCGCTGTAGTCGAGTTTCCCGACTACAAAATACCCTGTTCAATCGAGACACACATACAAACACACATTCATATACAAACACACACACACACACACGCGCGCGCACAGACTCACACGCGCTCAGCAGCCTTTTCGTTCCTTAGCGTCGGAAAGTTAATGCGCCGCGAACTTGACAGGCAGACACAGCTGATTCAATTCCATCGCTGAGAAGCAGAAAAAATAGTTTGTCATTTTTCCGACAGCCACCCGTCGGAATGACATCAACCAT
The DNA here is from genome assembly GCA_037044535.1 of Lordiphosa magnipectinata. NCBI lineage: Eukaryota > Metazoa > Arthropoda > Insecta > Diptera > Drosophilidae > Lordiphosa > Lordiphosa magnipectinata. The sequence goes on along the minus strand of JBAMBO010003213.1, from coordinate 8,950 downwards.
GTCAAAAACAGATTATCACAGTTCGACGGTGATAAAAAAAATGCGCCAATTTTGGCAGTTCATATAAATCCCATTCTGTGGGATTTGACCCATAAAAAGCATTTCGAAGCAGTTTTTGTATAAAAAGCATGTAATGCTGTGGCTGCAGAGGTCAAAAAAGATGGTGAGTTTTGCTAAGAATTACGTGAAGTATTGTAAAATATAAAACCTATATATTTCAGTGGATGATTGCAAGGTAGACTGAAAGTCATTGCGGGATTGCTACAGCTACCACCAGAAGGCATCGGCAAAGAAGCTACCCAAGAGTGGAAGTGCCGGTGGTGTCGCTGGTGGTGTCGACTGGCAGTTTGTCCAGTGCATGCTGGGGTCTTAGTCATATTTTGCCATTTTTTATAATTAAATACTTTCATTTCAATTAAAATGTAAGCAAAACAACTGACAATGCAATGTGACCGTTTCACATTTTGTGGTTTTTTGATGAACTATTCCCCCTATCGGAAATAGTTGTCAATTCCGCTAGCGGACGATTTAGTTTGTCTGAGTACTAAGCTTAAGGATTTGATGTCTTACTTTTTAGAGAAATTATATAAGAAAAAAAATAAGATTGATCAAATCTATTATAAAAACGATACTAAAAGTTTTACTATTAAATTATCAAATTGATAATAGTTAACATCATAATATAATTCTTTTTGGTCACACTGTTTTTGTCAGCTCAGCTGATTTCGTGGCACATGTTACTGTCAAAGATGCTCAGTCTATAATTTAACCATGAATCGACTCGAATTTTATTATAGAAATTTATGCTCGTGCACTTCTTCCATTTTATGGTCAGTTTGGGCGACCTTTTGAGGCGGCTATCGCCAATTGAGAGGCCGCTCCATTGGCCGCCTAGATCGTGCGATATAACACCTTTAGACTATTTTTTGTGGGGTTATGTTAAGGCTCATGTCTATAGCGACAAGCCCGCAACAGTTGACGCACTGGAAGCCAATATTGAAGAATTTATGCCGATATGTTGGAGAGAGAATGCGAAAATTGTACCCAGCGTATGAACCATTTGAGGCGCAGCCGCGGTCGACATTTACATGAAATCATCTTTAAACATTAAATTATAAATAGATCGTTCTATCGACTCAAATAAAGATTTCATAAATTTTTATGAATTTTATGTATTTTGTTTTAATCAAATCCGAATGCTGTTAAAAACGAAAAGGCCAAGCTAACTTCTTCTGTGCCGAATGTCAGAGTTTAAGAACGCTTAAATTAAAAAAAAAAAAATATGTTAACTAAACCCGATTTATCGACAGATAAACATCTGATTTCGAACAAATTTCGCGAACCTTTTTGAAAACGAATCAAATTAACAATCGGCAAGTTTAAAACAGATTTTCTAACTAAGACTCATTTTCCGACCGATCGGTCCTATGGCAGCCTGAAGATATAGCCATCCGATTTCGACCAAATTTTGCGAATATATTTGAAAGCATATAGAATTAGTAATCAGTGAGTTTAAGTACGTTAACATTAAAAACAAAAACAATTTCTTACTAAGAACCATTTTCGACCGATCGGTCCTATGGCAACCATAAGATATTATCACCCGATGTCGATCAACTTTTTCAAATTAGTTTGAAAGCGTTTAATATTAAGAATCACCGACCTTAAGAACGATTTACTTGAAAACAAAAAAGTTTTTTTCACTAAGACCCATTTTCCGACCGATGGGTCCTTTGACAGCTATAAGATATAGTCATCCGATTCTGACCAAAGTCTGCAAATCTGTTTGAAAGCACATAAAATTAATGAGGGACGAGCTTGAGAACGCTAACATTGAAAACAAACAAGTTTTTCTCACTTAGACCCATTTTCCGACCGATCGGTTCCTATGGCAGCCTATAAGATAAAGTCATCCGATTTTGACCAAATTTTGCAAATCTGTTTGAATAGCATATAATATTAATAATGGACCGAGTTTGAGGACACTAACATTGAAAACAAAAAAGTTTTTCTCAGTAAGGACCCATTTTTCGACCGATCGGTTCCTATGGCAGCTATAAGATATAGTCATCCGATCCGGTCAGTTCCGATATATTAGCAGCGTGCAGTAAAAAGAAGACTCTGTGCAAAAAATTTCAGCTCGATAGCTTTAAAACTGAGAGACTAGTTTGCGTGGAAACAGACAGACGGACGGACGGACAAAGCTGAATCGACTCAGCTCGTTGACCTGATCAAGAGTATATATAGTTTATGGGGTCGGAAATGAATATTTCTATATTTTCATTATTGCCCTTTGCAAGGGTATAAAAATTACCCTACAGATCACCCTTATAGATTTTAAATAACATAACTCAATTCTTAGAATTTGGCGCTTGAGTTAAATATTTCGTCCTTACTATTGCAGCAGTTTGAGCTTAATTTAAGTACAAAAAGCTTAATTTATTTCAGAAAGGAATAGTCTCAACTGCTCAATCTTAACATTCATCAGTAGAATGAAATAAAAAAATTTGGATTTAAGAGCTCCGCTGCGTCGCCATCAGTATAGCCTTTATCAGTATGGAAGCACCCACCCAGGGTGGGTGAATTTTCCGGAAAATTGGTATGCAGTTCTTGCTGAATTTTCATAAAGATCTTTGAAAATGAGTTTAAACTTGATCGGATGATATAAAAAAAAAGTTACATACAAAAGATTTTCGCGAATTTTCCACATTTCCCGACAGAATTTTCCAAAATCCGTTCTTAATACTCACTTTCAGCAGAAGATAAAGATACTGCGAAAAATTCAGCATCCTATCTCTTATGGTTTGGGCTGTGCGACGGTCATCAGTCAGTCTGGTTGAACTCTTTTATAAATATAGAAAATTCTCAGAGCAGATATTTTTATAGCTTGTACCTTTAACACTGCCTTTTTTACTTGGTCAATGCAAAGGACACTGCAATATATATGAGATCCACTGTAAGCAAGTCGACTTCAAGTAGCATTAGAATAAAAATCTAAAGCTGGGACAATTGTCAAGGCATTAGAATTGACGAGAGAATGAGACAGACCCAGGCGAAGCTTAAGAAAGTTACAATAAAGCGTACAGTCGCAGTTGCGAATCGTAGTTTATAGATATTTAAAGAGCTGTCTAAAACAGCGATGGGGACGCCCTTGTTCTCATTACTCCCAGAATTATATATATATATCCCAGAATATATTGCGTCGCAATCAACTCGCCGGCACGGGCCAGACGCACGCACAGAGAGAGCAACAGGTGTAGTGTGCGCGATCGAGACTCGCCAATAAAAGTTGTTTTTTCTATTGCTGTAGTTGGACCGCTGCTCTAAAACATATTCTATTCCCCTATGCTTACATTTCTTTACATTAAAAATGAATAATTGTTGACTAAAATATTCGCCAAATTTTATCCAATTCTACTTTCCCCTTCATGGAGTGAAGGGAAAAAACACAAAACAAAAAAAAAGGACTAACCCCCTTGGGCCACTTGCTCGCTTTCGTTTTGTAGCCCGAAACAACATTAATGAGGGTCAAAATGCGTGTAAATGCAATGCAAATGTATGTTAAAGTGATTAGCAGCCTTCAAAGCGATAGAGAGTCACCATGTAACAAATTTTTGGTGTTGCCAAATACACCAGAGGCTTAATTTACGTCAGCCACCCAACACAACAAATAAAATAGAAAAGTGAGTGAAAAAAAAACAAAAACAAAACAAAACATCAACTATTTCTCGTGATGATGAACTACCATTCGACACTTCATTGAAGTTGACAGATGTGGGCTGGAACTGAGAATTTGCACCCTCGACAAACAAAAACCCATGCCCGATTGCTGCTGCTGCTGCGGGGGCACGTGTGCTATAAAGGCATTGTGTGGATGAAATTTTTCGAAGGAAACATTTACAAATGAAGTTGTAATCGGAAGTTGTTCGTTTGCTCATGACCCACACCCCTCTCTCTAGACTGCTTTCATATATAAATTGAGCGACAATTGTACAAATTGTCAAGGCGGAAACGCTGCCAGGGATAGTTGGGATTTTTTGGATTCGGATTCCAGGTTCCACTGTGCGGGCCAGCGAGAGGATTAGGCAGCCAAAAGGGGGTGTCCGCTACTGTCTACTGCATATGTTCACTTTGTGTTCGCGCCTTGATCCTTTTTTTTTTTGTTATTTGATGACCATTAAACGAAATTGAGGTCACGGGTATATTTGGTATTTTGGAATTTGGATCATTCTTAAAATGTGACAAAATTCTAACATATTAATTTAACTTATTCTCTCTATATGTTTATGGGGTTTAGTGACCTGTTTTTGATTTTAGTCAAAGTTACATCTGGCTAGCTCAAGGTCTATGGTTGTTTATACTCCTGAGAATAAACAACCATAGACCTTGAGCTAGCCAGATGTAACTTTGACTAAAATTCTCTCTACATTATTAACTCTATTCCCATTCTATAACAACAGGCACTGAGTTTTCAGAGCTTTATATAGTTTGGTACAAATCACTCTTATAGATTTTCCAAATAGTCTAACCCAATATAAAAGATTCAACTTTTTCACTACAACTTATAAGGTATGGCCAATGATACATCTAAACCAGATATGGCGCTCAGCCTAAAATGAGTACTGAGAGCTTTTGCTAAAAGTTCAAGCATACAAAATTTCGCTTCAAGCACCCTGCACACTGGCCAGTTGAAAACTGAGCTGAAAGCGCACCAGAGAACGGCTTCGTTCGATTGCAAAACGCTCACACATTATTCAACACCCGAATAAACTGACTTCGCGCTCTATTCATCAAACTTGCATACTCAACAAGTTCGAACCAATTGTTGGCACTCTGATTATAATCATGTTCGACTTGCGATGTGTCTTATACACTTAGGGCCGATTTCTCATCTTCTACATCAGGTTTCCCCAAGCAGAGAGCGCCAAAATGCGACTGTGTCTCTCTCTCTCCCAACACACAGAGAGAGTATGTTCGTCCCCCAGGGGCTATGGCTGGGGGACTGTGTTCTACAAAGAGATGTATGTCACATAAGCTTACAAATGGCAGAATAAATTGTGAACTTATCTAAAACATAGCAGCTATCTGGAAGAATAGAAATCTCGGCCCTTAGACAATTATTTTTCCTAAAATTTAAATAAATTCAGTCAAGTTGAAATCGCCTTCAAATTAAGAAATAATTTCTATATTTGAGAAATGTTAGTTCAACTTTACCTAAATTCAGAAAAAAAGTCTTAAATTTAGAAATTATTTCTACAGTTTTTGGGCAATTTTAACCCTTGACTTTATTAGCTGTATCATTGGTATCATAACTTGAGTGTGTAATGTTGTATGCACGAGCATTCAGAATAAGCTCTCAGCTTGCAATGCTAGACTTAATAGTTGTATGGCTTATAATAGTACATGGCTCATCACATTGACTACTTTTCTCTGCCCTTCAAGATCGGTGAATCATCAAGGAATCACCAATGAATCTGTTAGGATTTCGCTAAATCATTGGTGATGACTGTTCACAGTACACAGAGAAAAAAATTATGCATAAGCTAAACGAAAATGTGGGATTTCTACACGTTTTGACCGGTATTTTCAACCCACAACGTTTGTGTAGCTTTTCTGCACGCAGCGTTTAGATATTGAAATCCTACAATCTAAAGCTACACGCCAACGTGTTGAAAAGAAAAAGCTACAAGTTTGCGTCACGTGTGTGGAGATCAGTTTTCTAAACGAAAAATGTAAGAATTCAGTACTGATTTAGAGCTACATTTTCGTTACAATTTACACTCGCGCGTGCAGGATTTCTATAACCACACGCCGCGTGTAGAAAACCTACACGTTCGTGTGGTATTCAGATTGCTCATGAAAAATGTAGAAGTTATTTGGATATAAGCTGATTTTCTAATGTCGTGTAGATTTTGCATTTGCCCACGCAGCATTTAGCTTTTCTACACGCGGCGTTTAGATATTGAAATCCTACACGTGTAACGTGTAACTTTTCTTCACGTGGCGTGTAGCTTTCTGAATTCAACATTTTGCGTGTGCAATTTAACAGGGCGTTTCGTTTAGCTTTGACGATTCTACACGCGCCGTGCAGTCAATTTTGTTTTCTCTGTGTAGAATCACTAACGAATCACGACTAAAGTCATGTATGATTTTCATGCAAATATATTCATGATTTTTGAATGACTTTTACAAGGAAGTTCAAGGTGAATGATAGAGGAAATTTATCAATAAGTTGACCTTTTGCCTTAGAATAGATTAAAGCATCACTCTTGAAGGACTTTGACAAAGAGTTTGTTGAGTTCAAAGAAGAAGTGAAGAGAGAAAGAAGAAGTCTATGTTTAAGACTATTGAAGACACTTGCACTTAAAAATGGGCACATTCAGCAGAGACACATGATCATAGATTAGCTTTTGAAAAAGACCATATACTTTATATAGGAAGAAGTAGGATTTATAACTTACCCCAAATCATGACACTGATCCCTCTAGCGATGAGCTATTTTTATAGATGACAAAGTTTCACTAATTTGTTTGTCATTTGAAGCGGCTGTAAATAGATAAAAAATAAATACAATATTAAAACCTTATTTTTACTAATTACTTGATTATCGAATCTATTTGTAACCAAAAACTCATTTACTTTATGAACACTTAACATGCTATGCCTTAGCCATGGGCATCTCTTAGTCGACTATTCCCCTCTGCCAATTCATACACATTCCTGTTTTCAACCTCCTCTTGTTCGGGTTGCCCACAAATATTTGTTTTTAATAGTCTTTGGATTGGCAATGTTTGAAATGCAAATAGGATTTCATTTCCGTTCTGGCTCTATCTGTCCATTCCATTTGACAGTTGAATTGTTTTGATCCACAACATTTAGAGAAATAATAACACTTGTTCGGGCTGCTGCTGCCTGCCTGCCTGCCTGTCTGCCTGTGTTGGCTGTGTTTGTCTCACAGATTAGCCAGTTAGTTGCCCAATTTGACATATGTTGAGATTGGCTTCGAAGGAGCGACTCTTAATATAGTTGTTGTTGCTGCTGCTGCTGCTGGCCCAGACCCCGGGTACCTGGCCTCATCTTGCCTTCTTCTCCTTGTCTTATCTACAAAATTGATCGTTTTGAAAACGCTCAAAATGTGATGTGGTGGCATTTTCAACTTGTCTGCGTCTTAATATTTTTACTTTCTTTATGATCTCGCGCCAAGTCGACGAACTGGTTCACAGTTGGGTCCCGGTCCCCTTCAGTCGATTCAAGGTGCGTGTTGTTGTAATCGCGTCGTGTCCATTTCGATTATCACCAAAGTGAGTAATTTAATACCAATTTGGTGTTCCAGGCGGCATAGAGTTGAGAGAAATATGCGCACTTCCAAATGTCAAATGTGAGCACCAGATGAGGCTATCTATGGAATGGGCATGAATAAAGAGTAAAGCGGAAAATCTTATCGTAGCCATGGCATATATTATACATATATGTATTTAGCTGGAATTCTGAGCAACTGACTCGACCCGGACAGACAGCTTCTGGAGCTTGGAAGCTTAGCCAGGTGATTACACAGAGCGAGTGCCTGTTCTGCGGTGACAACTTACACGACAAAAAAAAAAAAGCGACTGAGATACGTGAAAATGGACACGGAAATGTTAAACGAGATAAGATAAGATTTGAGGGACTTAATCGCATTCAGGTCAATCTTTATGCAGATCAATGATCAATGGATTTCCTGTCTAATGTTAAGTTAGCCTAGATGATGGTTAGATATTTGGAAAGGGGATTGGGTAGATGGTAAGAAGCTAAACGCTGGTCAAAGATATTGGAAAAGTGCCAAAGTAAATCAAGTTAACGCACCCCCCAAATGGAAAGCTCACATTTGTTAGTTTACTGGGATTTCTCAATAACCTAAGCAACGCACAAATATGAATTGAACCAAGAAATGTATAAAAGCAACAGCCCGAAACTCTGCAACCGTAATAGAGATTCCAAAGATATATCTAAAGATATCGATGAAGTTGTCGAGAAGGGACTTGTTGTTAAAACAATGAATTACCGAAGACCCTCGGTACAACCAAGACGAATAGTATTCTCACACATGTAGCGAACCTGGGCTCCGAATGCCTGCCGTGAACTAGATCCCTGGAACCGCAAAAGATACTGAGGGCAGTGTCACGTCGATCAAACGATCGATAGATCGATGACGGGCGATGACGATTTATCTGCAACTTAAACCTCTCTTTACTTTTTCCACTCGTAAGCAAAATACACGTGCTACTAAAAGAACTCTCTGAACTTTCAACTGATTATTGGGCGGACTTTCTTCTTTTAAAAGAATTTCAATTACTAATGGGTGGAGTACCTTCTGCTTCCCTCTCTAACGCTCTGCGTGCCAATCACCTTACAAAGATTGGTTACCGCTCGGCCTACTACACAAGTACAGTCGCCACCTCAGGCAGAGCTTTTATTGGCTTAGCGTATGTAAAGCGTCTTCTCCAAAAGCGATGAGGAAACTACACTCAGTTAAAAACGACTGGCAGAGTTTTAGATCAAAGTTCCCCAGCCATAGCCCCTGGGGGCCGAACGCATTCGGTCATTTACATGCACAAGAGCCGAATGCTTGCCAAAGTAATTCTTTACTAAATTACTCGCAGTCAGCGTTACAAGAAAACCCCTTCCGCTACAGTATATGGCCGGGAAACACTTCTAAAAAGCATTTACAGTTTTTCTGTCCTCTCTTCTTGGGGAACCCTATTTTAGATCGACCGGATTAGAATTTATACCGTTTTGTACTTAAAATGTCAAGTATGTTTGGTTCTTGGAAGTACTTACATTAAGTACGAAACATTCTAATATCAAAAAACGAGCGGTAATATTATTAAAGCAAGACCAAACCTTCTTATATGAAACATTTTCCGACCTACAATAAGCAAGGATTTGCCTTGAGAAAAGTTTATGAAATAGC